>KV921076.1:3387-13494 GCA_002081555.1 Protostelium mycophagum | reverse complement strand
GCCTTCCATCAAAATTTTTATACTTAGAGAAATTGGCGATTTTCCGGAAGGCCTTTGAAAAACCCTCAATACCCAAAAAAATAGTGCACTATTTATTTTGGTAGTTTCCAGTTACTACCAAAATTACTCAAACACCTCACGCGTAAGTACTATTTATTTTGGTAGGTCAATGATGTTGGTAGTATATATATCGATCGCTATTAATATCTACCGAAATAATACCTTGGTAATTATTTCGGTATTCTACAGACGGCCATTAACGTAGTCTCTTCCAGTGCAGTTTGGTTTCGATTAACGCGAAAAAACAAGTGATTGCATCAGCGATGAATGAGATGAGATCCTTCGATTCAAAATTTATGAAAATGGTACATGTTTGTATCTTCTGTCCGTTTCTACCTCAAACCTCGCCCTCCACCTGCTCTCGTCTTCACAGTTCCGTCCATATGGGACGCTTCTGTGTTTTAAGAAGACGGAGCTCGGTACAGGCTTGTTCTTCGGTCCTCCACATCTCATGCTCAGGGTAATGAGACTGGCTCACTCCTCCTCCGTGACTCTTTACATCCTAGAAAGATACCCTCATGAAACTCTGGGCTTTCTCGTGCATCGCTCTTGATGACTGCGATGATCCTGCTGAATCTTCTGAAGGAAGGTGATCTGGCCAGCATTGTGTAATGAGATGGGTGTTGTGTTCTCGAGTCTATCAAGAATATTATGTGGGAACTCTAATTCTTGGTCGTCATTATATAATTTTTCGATAGTTACCGTGGTAAGGACGTGAATTAACGCATAGCGAAGGATCGCAATGTTGCAATCCTCCGTGTTTCTCCGGAATTATTTAATCACCGATCACCACCAAATACCCCACACACGAGTCAAACGCTGCATTGACCACGGTAATTAACGGGCGGTTGTACAAAAGGTTTGTTATTAAGTATACCTTAAAATAAGATCTCCTCGAAAACTCTGTTGAGATAAGATCCATTCCGCCAGTCTGTCAGCATTGTCCACCGGAATGACATCGGAGCTCTTATCTGGCATGTACCGTGGCATGTGCTTTTTTAAATTCTGAAGCACAACCCTTTTCGGCCTTTTGGTGGGTTTGATCGGATCCGGACTGCGCCGACAGCAGGCGGGTTCAAATTTCCGACAGAAAAATTAGTTCCGGAGATCATCCTCGGAAAAATCCACCCCGCGATCAAAATCAATCAGCCCGCGTCTCGTTTTATTCTTCACAAGTTACTCTGCCCGTGGTACAACACGTTCTCCCCAGGTCTGAACCCGATGGGCAGCTTCTCGGCATGCCAACCGTCGTATTGACCTCTGCAGTTGATCGCTTCAAGCTGAAGTATTTTCGAATACACTCCGTTGCCGTATGGAAGCTTTTGGAATTCGGCCAACTACATCGAGTCAATTATTTAAAATCAATAAAAATACTGAAAAGTAGAAAATTCAAATAAAAAATGAAGAAATTTTAAATAATTGATGGAAAGAAAACCAAAAATAATGTGAAAAGACTCACCGGCATCCATTTTCCCTCCGTGATTTCGGACTGTTGTATCGTGATGTCTGTGTTTATTGGCTTAAGCCTACATATAAAGTACAAATCACTCCTGTACACTTGTGAATATCCGTTCAGAGAATAAATCACAGTTGTGGTTTTGAAATACTCAGACAATTTTTGCTTGAAATTTTACTTAAAACCAACAATTCATGTGTGCGTAATTGAATAAAATATTATGGGAATAAGTTTCATCCTTTTGTTGCGCTTCGCGCCACAATTACATTCGTGAAAAGTGCATAAATTCTTCAAATTTTGAACTCGAAAAAAGGCGGGAAGATGCCGACTCACATCCCAAAAGCGTGTCCGTTTGATTGTCTGAAACAAACAAGAGAGACGAAGGTCGTCTTAATGCCTGTCTCTTCAAACACCTGTCAAAATCATTATAAAATATCTGGATAATTATGGTTTCGCCGGTATACTGGAAATTAGCTTGAGGTAGAGATGCACGTTTGTTGCCGTAAAGATTTGAATTTTGTCAAGATCTATTTTTAGAACAAATGGGCCATGAAATGTCTGGACATCCATAAATACACCTGAACACGTATTCTTACCTCCCTTATGGCGGCATCAGTGATCTCTTCTCCTGATCAACATGAGATTGATTTCATTTGATGGCCAATATTTCTCAAAATAAATGTGCTTATTGGTAAAATTTGAATTTTAAAATTCCCACCAGAATCGACCATTCCTCCAGGAATTTTCCAGAAATTTTTAATCGGACCGTTTTTTTCTTTTATACATAGAACCTAAATTTGTTTATCATATGGAATGATGGAATGGAAAATGGGAGCACACCTCGTCTTTGTCATTCATTACGAGACCGCCGACACCTACCATGTCTTTAGCAGATGAAAAAGATCATGTTGAGTATCAGAAAATCACCGATGTAGTGGGTGACGTAATTTGGTAAAGTGGAGGGTGTCTCTGGTAACCAGGTGACCAACATGGCGTACTCCTTCTGTGCATGATGAAACGTAAAGCCGAGCTGTAGTTCTCAATCTCGTTGCCAAAATGTGATGATAATTGATAATATTTACATCAACAGCAGAAGGTATCAATATTGATTTTTGTGTTGGTATTTTCAACCAGATCCCCTTTCTTTTGTTCTCCTTCCATATCTTGAGAGAATCTAGTATACAGTTCAGGTATGGCCAAGTCAGTCCAAGCTCACCTTTGAGGTGCTCTGTAAATGTGGCAGGATCAGTGGGGAGTGATTCTGCTTCAATTATGACGCCTTTGTAATGATCCCCTTTGGCAGCTAATGGCGTGACAGGAAGGGAGGCAGGTTCAGGTATCTGTCTCAGTTCTTTGGGCGAGTCAGCTTCTGCCTTCTTTATGAGACTCGCCATGTTTCCAAGTGTCTTTTTCGCAAATTTGTTCAAAGTTTCTTCTTTGTAGAAGATTGTTTTCAAATTACAACTGCTTCGAATTTTAAGACAAGGATTTGTCTGTGATCTGAATGGAGCAGCTCTCAATTCTTTCACATCATTTTCGTGTTGGGAATGTGGCGTGTCTCACCTCCCGTCTTTACAATGTTGTAGTCTCTGATATGGTGTTGTACATCAATGCTTCTACAACGAAAAATCGATTCTCAAGATCTCATCTTTATATTGCATCTCCCTCGGCTTCAAAGAAGATGTAAAAATCGAGCCAAAATTTCTCTACAATTCTAAATCACAATGACCTGGTCATTACTCAACAGGCCTTTCTTCACCTATTAGTGATTAACGACTGCCTTCTTCGTCATAATGAATGTTCCTACCTCCTCTCCTTTCTCAGCCATTAGAGTGTCTAAATTGATCTTGTCGTCACTGAACCAGCCCAAATTATCGGCAATGAGGTGATGTTTTTGGCACCCTGGACACTTGATAATCACCACACCTTCCCATTTCAGTCGATTTGAAGTCTCAACCTATCACCTTTTGTATAAGCTAATTTTGAGAATCCTTTTGTGGATCGAGTGTCACATTTTGTGCAGGTAAAACTGAGTTGTAATCTCGCTTTCTTTAGTATCTCTTCCTCATCATCATCTCCCAATTTGATGGCCTCACTGAAACTGAAGAAGATAAGCCAACCATATTTCAATAAAAGAACATCTTACTTTCTCTTGGGTATAATCTTCACAAGATCAAAGTTCGGCAGAAGATTTCGTGGCCTGATGATGCCCGTAAACGGTTTTGTCATACATGATATATTTCTCGTTGCCGAAAGAGGTATATTCTTTCTCGCGAGAGTACATAATGGGATACTGCGGATATGCTTCAACATGATGATTTTGTGATTTATGTTTCTGAGTGATCGGAAATTATATTTTCAACTTGAACCCAGAACCGGAAAGAGGATGGCCTTCCCACCACCTCAGAAAGTCACTTTAACAGGAAGATACTGTCGTCTCGAACCACTGGAAGAGCGTCATCTTGATGATCTTTTTGAGGCCACCCGAGATCAAGATGAGAGGTTCAAATGGTTGGCACAATACGCTCCAAAGACAAAGGAAGAATTAAGAGATTGGTTCTTAGAGTACACAAGTGAAGAGGACAGGATATCCTTCGCCGTAATCGATGTCACAACCGGGCGATGTGAGGGACGGCAGGTAAGAGGATGTTAGAAGTTGTGTGATTCATGTCTTCAGTGTTTCATGACGATCACACCAGCTCATGGCGTTATCGAAATGGGAGGTGTCTATTGGGGTCCTCGTCTGTCTCAAACACGTGTCGCCACAGAGGCAACCTACCTTTTTGCCGCTCACGTTTTTGATACTTTGAAGTACAGACGATTTCAGTGGAGATGCGACAACAACAATCATGCCTCACGAAGAGCTGCAGAACGCTTCGGCTTTCAGTTCGAGGGCATCTTCAGAAAGCACATGATCAGAAAGGGCATCAATAGAGATACGGCATGGCTTGCCATGTTGGATGATGATTGGGGGATTATAAAGAAGGGGTACGAATTGTGGCTCGACCCCAAGAACTTTGACGAAAATGGTGTGCAGCATCAGAAATTAAATACAAGACCAGAATAAACGTATTCTAAATTCGTCACCTCACATTCTGATCTGCAGAATGATCATACAGAACAATGTAGAATTCATCATTATTCATTTATTCATTGTCTATATCGATGAGTCTCCTCTTTCCTGCCTTCAATCCTGTCTCGATCTCATCATTGTTCTTCTCGATTTCCTGCAATTGTAAGCCCAATGTTTTTTGAATATTTTCCAAAATTTTTTTGGTGATTCTTCACGGTAACAAACACGTTAATTACCGTGAACTCGAACGAATTACAAAGTTCGCATCATTAAAATGGAGTTTCGTTCAAAACATGAAAGAACTCACGGCAAGGGCAAGTGCTCTGGCCTGGGACGTCTCTCTCATATGTCTTAAGACTGTCTTTTCCTCTAATTCCATCTCTTCCATCTTAATGTTCAATTTCTCTTCTACTCTATGCAGTCCTTCCACCTGATATACTCATTATAGGTTTTATTTTATTGAAATTGTCGATGAACGTAAGATTGGAATAAATAAATATTGTAAATAAAAGAAAAATAAATGTTGTAAAACCAGAAAGACGACGTTTCATTATAAAATTTAAAAAACTTCGGAAAAATAAAAAATAAAGAGTCTTTTTTCCTTTTAATTGTGTGAAAAAAAAAGAATAATAACAATAAATAAAAATAAAAAAGAATAATAATAATAAATAACAAATAAAAGAATAAATGACCTCATATCTGGTCATGAGGGATATTGCCCTGCCACTTCTTCCCGCCCTCGCTGTTCTTCCAACTCTGTGTATATACGTCTCCGGCTTTGATCGTTAGAGACCCCATCTACAACGATGTAGAACTTACTGCTGAGGGCATAGTATAATTGATCACCAAACCAACATGTGGAATATCAAGTCCTCTACAAGACAGTCAATCTCCTCCGAAATTTCTTCTAAATTTCGCGATATATTCTATTTATAGAATAAGATAAAAATAGACCTGGATGCGACATCAGAAGCGACAAGAACACGTGTCTCTCCCTCTCTGAACTGCGCCATGGAGAATTTCCTCTCCTGTGGATCCATCTTGCTGTGGAGCCTGACTGCTGATATCCCAAGATACTGACACATAAGGTAAAGCGACTCCGTATCCCTGACTTTTCTCAGAACTTTCGTATCGCAATTTTTTGTGCCGGGTGAAAAAAAATTTCTGGACGGATTCGTCGCAATTATTCGTGCCAGATAAATGGTGACGTCACCATTTTTTGTGCCGTATTTTTCGCGATTTTTATAAATAAAATTCAATAAGCCTAATTTTTCGAGGAAGATGTTGAGATGGTCACCTGATTGTTTTGGCAAAAACAATAATCGTGGTGAATATTTTACTCTGCTTTTGCCTCTCTCTTTTTGTTAACATCATCTCCTGTCTTTCTTGAATAATAAATTTCTTTTATTTTCTGTCGTAATTTGTTGATTTTTTCCGCAAAGTGTTTTAGAATTCTAATCGTATTATTTTATCGAGATATCTCATTGTAATCGCAGTTGTAATACCCAGTCCGCGATAGCGCTGAGAATTTTTTTAATTTTCATTAAATAATTAAATTAATTGATAAAAATTTTTGAATTAAAAAATACTATTTTTTGTGGTAATTTCTTGTTCCAGGAATTCACCTTAAAATCGTCTTTTTTCTTTCCCTTGTAGTTAGGGTTCGATCCCTCACTCGTCTTCATTTTTTTTTTCGGCTTCATGACCTCCTCTTTGTCAATCTCCTCCCCGTTGGCCTCTGCATCCAGCACCTACAACGTTGTAGATCGTCACAAAATGGTCAAAGGAATTCGTGAGATTTTCTGAAAATGAATATCGACCATAAAAATCAGGAAAAATTCAAAAATGCAGAAAAATGGATGAAAAATATTGTGAAAAATACCTCCTGTAGACGCAATAAATAAATGAGGTAGCAATCTTTGGCTTGTTCAGAGAGAAATAAAAATTTCTGGTCAAGTGTAGATACAGTGGATAAACTGTCAATATTCAGTCGCATATTCGCAGATATGTATCCGCAGATTTCAGATGATAAGGAGTAATAAGTCAGACCTCTTCACAAAATAATCGCATACTTTTCGCAGAAAAATAATAATAAATTTTATTAAGCCGAAAATATTTTTTTGCAAGATATCACAACAAAGACTCACTCCCTCCCTATGTAGATTTTTTTTGGTGACGTCACCCCGATTTTCTCCAGTATCTACAACGGGTCAATTTCTGTCAGTTTTATTTTCTTGAAACCTGGTCGGAAATGTTCATTGTGGCGGAGTACAGAAATGTCTGTCTTCTTTTTGGCAACAAATCGATCACTTCGAACACCTGAATTCGTGAGTTTTCCTCGAAGTTCCACTGAATTTTCGTGGAAATCTCACCGCTTCTGTTTTGTCATCAACACCCTTACCATTGAGGAGATCATCCGCCTCATCAAGAACCTAAGGGTTTCAATTTTTTATTGACTTTTAATTGAATAAATAAAAATATAAATGTAATTCTACAACGACATACCAAAAATTTGAGACGTTTCATATCGGTGAGATGATGTTGAAGATGATCGAGAAGTCTACCAGGCGTCGCCACCACAATGTGCGGTTTTTTAGACAACATGAGAGATTGTTTCGTGTAAGCTGTGGGAGACATGAGTCTTAACTTTGTATAAATTTCGATGATTGTTGTTTATCACCTTCACCACCGATGCATGTTGCGACTTTTAGATTCAACATTGTACCCATCGCTTGTAAAGAGGTTGAGATTTGTGATGCCAACTCTCTGTGATCATTTAATATCACTCAACTGCATGGATTTTATAAATACCTGGTTGGTGTTATGACCAAAGCATAAATGCCATAAGGATCTTCTGAGAGACTCTGTATGATTGGAAGTGCAAATGCTGCGGTCTTACCACTTCCCGTTGGTGCTGCACCAATGATGTCGCCTGTGAAGACATCAATCCATGATGGTGATATGCCACATCACCTTTGTATGATTGTGGTATGCTGAGCTCTTGAATAGGTGTTGGCTTTGGCATTCCCAACTCTATGCACGTCTTTGATAACCATTTTGGCAGACCGATCTGATCCCATGATTTCTCAGGTTTATATCCTGGATGGACACTGATAAAGTCTTTGTCTTTCCCCTCTTGTGTTTCCTTATTACTCATCGTCGCTTTGTCACAAAAAGAATAAAACCGGAAGGTCAGAATTTCGGACGATTTTTCGGAATTCTTTTGCAGAAATTTTCCATTCAAATTCACCCTGGGATTTGGACGATTTTGAGAATGAAAAATAATTACGGTAACTACCGATCTGTTGCTGTGAGTAACACGTTAATTACCGTGTAGAATATGGGAACTGGTGAGATGTACAAGTGCGTGTCCACCGGGTAATATGGTAAATAACAAAATATAAATACATAAAAACAATACAAAGTTTTCTTTATCTGCTTAGAAGTTGAGTCACTCGATGTTCTCAAGAAGCTGTTCCAAAGCCAAGGTCACGTCTCCATCGCTAGCCAGCAGCAACCTTATGTTCTCTTTCTTATCTCCAAATCCGAGTGCTTCTAATTGCTTTAAACCTTCGACGAGACGTTCTTTTCTTAGGGGTGCAGGGAGGGCTTCCACTGCGGTCTTCTCTTGTACATCTGTAGACGAATCTTGCTTGGGAGCTTCAACGTCCACAACGGGGCTTGGTTCTTCAACAGGGGCGAAGAATGTACACACTGCAGGCTTGACCTCAGTTTGTTCGGTGGGTGTTTCAATGTCTACAACTGGTTCCGGTTCTGAGACGACTGGTGCGAAGAGTGTACATATAGCGGGTTCCACTTTCTTTCCCTCACCCTTGCGGCACTTGGAGGGTGTCTTCTCTATGGCTGAGAAGGAGTGTTCGGGGTGTACCTCTGCGACTCTGTTGATGCACACGTCACAAAGGTCGAAATCCGGACATTCTTGACATTTATATCTGACCCCAACGATGTGAGTGCCACATCTGTCGCAGATGGCTGGGTGCCTGTGTCCTTGGGAAGCAAGAGAAACTCCACGTAATCTGTGAGAAAGCCCTCTGGGGCCAAATCTACCCAAATTATCCGGTTCCTGTGCCTTCTCTACAATAGCGGGTTGGACCTCCATTTCCTGCTTGTTGTGCCAGTTTGGATAGCTTTTCTCGAGGGCAGCAAAAGTGTGTTCCGGATGTACAGAAGAGGATTGGACATAGCACTCAGCACATAGATCGTAATCGGGGCATGTCTGGCATTTGTGGCGAATTCCGACGATAACCACTGCGCAGTGGTCGCAGAAGGCGTGGTGTACAGATCTCTCCGAAGGAGAATCCACGGGTGTAGACGGCAGGTTGTTCGCGGGTCTCCAAAACGGCGATTGCTTCCGGATCTTCCCCACTCTGGCTTTGACCTCTAAAGATCTACCTTGCGTGATGCGAAGTGCCTCCTGCACCTCTCTATCCGAGGAGAGCTCGATCCAGTCGTTCTCGTCATCGAGGTAACTGAGAGCTACAGGAGCAGGGAATTTATAGAGGCTGTTGAATATCTGGCGGAGAGAGTCCAAGGTGGTGAGGTCTGAGGGATTGATGCTGTCTCTGCGGACTTGTCCTCCGAGTCTAAATTTGATAGCTTGCATTGTTTCTGAATTAGTGTTTGGTGATTTCTCTTGTGATTGTGTCCTAATAATGAGCAGGTTGTTGTTTTTTTAACTTGTTCAGCATTTCGGCTTCCGGAACACTAAATGTTTTCTTTCCGGAATTCTTTAGAACCTCCGACTACAACGCCAACTTTAAGCAGCCAATCACCTTCATCACAAGTGGGCGAACGATTTGGAAGTGTTGCATGCAGTTCATCAACACGATATTTGGTGATTTTATGATCCCTAATGTTTATCAATTCGAGTTGCCTTTCGGTTCAAATGTTTGGATCATCCAAAAGCGATTCAAATTGTCAAATTTTATCCGCAGTTATCGCCTCTCATGCTGTACACTCTTATTCTCTGTTTCAAAATAGTCCAAACAGCTTCCTCCTTGGTTTCTTATTCAACGGTGGCTGTGTCTTCGTCGATGCACAAGCGAGCACAAACATCCTCTCATCGACCGTCAAATCGGTCGAGAAATGGATCGGAGTGGCTCTATGTAACGAGCGGTTGGGGTTCTTTGCAACATTATTCGTCATTGCTGCTTCCTCTGATGATGATTCCTCGATTATGATGAAGGCTCCCGAAAGAACTAAGGCAGTTCCGCGGGCGGTTTCAGTTGATAAAAATCTATTATTTGAAAAAGGCCTTGGTTGCAAAATAGATTTTGCGGGATCGCCGACATGTGTCTGTCCGGCAGTTATCGGCAGAACTCTCGGTTACTAACGTATGATATATCTGATCACCAAAACTTAGCCTCACCCTTTAATCTCGGCGATATGGACATTGTGCTTCTCTGCGGGCCTCTTAAGTTTGCATCAGAAATTTAGGGCGATTTAAATTGGTTCTAAAGATATGAAAAGGTGATCAGCCATTGGCTGCTTCACATTT
>MZNV01001685.1:0-27193 GCA_002081555.1 Protostelium mycophagum | reverse complement strand
GCAGTGTATGGTTCAATTAATCTGTGTGGATACTTGGGTATTGTGGAAATATGGATAATGTGGATAATGTCTCAATGTCTCAATGCGGATGTTCAGATGTGGATGTTCAGATTTGGATGTTCTGATGTGGATGTTCTGATGTGGATGTTCTGATGTGGATGTGGAGATGTGCTGATATGTTGTGGTTGAATTTTGTCATGTGTCTTTGTGTTTGTGAATAGACTGTTCCTGAAGATCTCTGCACATGCTGGGGTAGAAATCAAAGTCTGAAAACTTGCCGGTCGCCATTTCGACTTGATTGAAGAACGGCACCTAGCGCAGTGCAGTGGAGTGTTCGAATAATCGACGCCTTTGATTCACAAGTTAAATTTCAGAATTTTGTATTTTATCCCTGGTATGTTGCAGCCGGAAGTAAAATTTGTCAGTGCACCCTCTTATAAATGCATTGATGGTTGAAGTGATGATTGGATAACATAATTTTGTCATGAAAAGTCACAAATCAATCTTTAGAAGATGAAGATTCCCATCAGAATGAGGACCACAAAGAGGGTGGGGACGATGTCGGTGGCCGAGTTTGGTGTTGAGAATTGGTTTCCACAAGTGACCGTTTGGAATGCAGAATCTGCGTTGAGGTAGCAAGACTCGGATCTTGTGACAACAGAGGTGGTTGTGGTACAGCTGTCACAGCTATCGCCGCTGCACTGTCTGAATGTAGAGAGTCCGTTGACGCAAGACACCAATTCTGTACAGATCAATTTGAATTCGAAAAATGGCGGCAAAATGACTCACCGTTATTTCCGCTCTGGCATGTCGATTGAGGATCTTGAATCAAGTAGGACGCATTGTAATTTCCACAGTTACCAGCGATGGTATAGATCGTTGCATCATCTGAGTATTCTGGGAAAGGTTCTGAGCAGGTGATTTTAATGTATGCGCCGGGGACGCTGCTGTAAGAGTTGGGTACGCAGGAGTTGTAGCGTGATGTGATGGCGGTACAGGCAGTGAGATCTGATTTTTTCAACATAATACAATCCATTAAATTCAAATTACGCACTGCATGTGTCATCTGCTCCACAGAGGAAGATTATATTGTTGGTGATCGCACTTGTCGCACAGAATCCTACTGCGTAGTTGTTGCCTCCACCAACACAAAGACCATTGTGGATGACCCTCGCTGAAAGACGATTCTGGCAGTTGGAGTCTGCGTAAGAAGATAAAGTGACCCAATCAAAAGGGTGGTCACGGATATATATATCCGGTGCTGGCTGCTGCTGTGCTGATACCAAAAATGTGAAGAGTGATAAAATGAGGATGGCGTTTTGCTGTGAGATTGAGTTGAGGACGAAGAAGACAAGACAGAATTAGAGAGGAGAACTTTAGACCTACCATGTTCGTGAAGTGCGTGAAGGTGGCGTGTTGTTGCGTGCGGCGTGAGTGAGCTTGTGATCACATCGCTCGGCGAATAAAAACTCGGCGATTTCGAAATTTCTGCGGATTCGAAAATTCGGATAGTTTTTTGCACAAAACGTAAAAATCTCGGTAATGAACGTGTTTATTACCGGGAATTGGGAGTCTGGCTGATGATGCTGATCGATTGTTGCTTACCCAAGAATAAAAACAGCGGCTTCTATCATGGTTTCGGTTTTGTCGTGTAAAGTGCACCTGAAGGAATTGAACAAATTAAGATCGTTTTCAGCGTTCAACTGTCTCAAGAGGTTCTGCATAGCCTTGTTCCTGTGCTCAATGATTTATCCTCAGGAAATCAAGTTTATTGGCAAGATTTTTGTTCTTTTTTAAAATATTTTTGATATCATACATAAAAGTGATCAGGCAATGTTATTTATTCATTACTGCTTTTCGTCTGTTTGGACAAGGAAGAAGGTCGCGCCCACTGCCGTCAGATTGTGTTCTTTAGCGAACCCATCAAAGTCGAAATTTCTTCTCTGAGGACGTTCATCATGGGGTAATGCCTGTGAACACGTCAGAATGGTGAGTTTAATTATCATTTCTGGACTCACTTTGAATGATTGCTTGGATGTCTGTTGGTACAACACGAATAAGTATCTGTGCTCTCCAGTGTTGGGTCCTGGTCCTGGGCCTATGTAGGGAGTATGAGTCTCTCCTGCAGAAGCAGTGCCAGCAGAGCCGGGGATGTTGGTGACAATCCTGCACGACTAAGATGATCATCATCTTTACCACAACATACCAGTGACGCCAAGGACCGAACTTGTGATCTGTTCTCGATGGGGCGTCTGGATCGAACATAAAGAGAGCATAGAATGACTCTGGTTCTGCCACGAAGAAGTTCACCTCTGGTTGTTCAGAAGCCTCAGCTGGAGTAAACGTTGCGCCCATCTGGACCTAGAAGGATTAAAATCCATTTAAGATATTTTTCAATATAATCACCTCTTTATCAGAGTATTTGACCTGGAGCACGGCAGATCCATTAAAGTTCTGCTCAAATACTTCTGGGATTAATCCCACTTTAGATAGAGCCATCTGGGTTGCTTGCGAGGGTAGGATGAGAGGCATGCTGATTGATTCGTTGTCGTATCGGATTTGAAAGCGAAGATGTGCTGACGTAAACATGCAGGATGACACTCTCACTACAATTCTAAAAAACAAAATTGGATAGACAAGAGACATCTATACTGTACAGATTGTGTTCAAAATTGGTAAGGGGAGAAATTGTTGGGGTTCAGGAGAATCTCCACATCTTTTGTAAATGTACCTTGTTCAAGACACTCAAGACGCATTGTCATGTGCTTCATCAGCACCCTATTGCTCTTAGTGGACTGTTCTTTTTCTCAATGAGATTGATGAGTGCATCTGTGTAGTTGAAACCAAGCTCCGACTTCGCAAAATTCCAAAAACTATCGCCGTGGGGATGTCAATTAATCTTGTAAAACAGAATAAATTAACAAGTCTCTGACATCTACAACTGGAACACAACTTGGTCCATTTACAACGCGTCATTATCAAAAAATCATTTCATTTCGTCTTCCTTCTGGTGTGCAGCAGCCAAGTACTCCTCTGACTGCATCTCCGTCAATCTGGAGACTAATCTCGCCCACATAAAGTGCTCCTCTTCTTCTTCTCTCGCCACCCTCTTCTGCTGGGGTTTTCCTGGTATAGTGATGGGTTTCTCATCTACAATGGAGAGAAGCTCTTTAGGTGGTGCTGCTGCTGAGCAGATGAACTTGACCTGGAGATTTCAGTGAGATCTCAGCGAGAATTGGGCGATAAATCCACGAGAATTTTTGTGAAGCGTTGTGATGGTTGAGGATGATTCTAGATCTCACTTTGTAGTTGTAGAGCTCGTCGACAAGGTTAATGAACCTCCTCGCCTGGTTAAGCTGTGTGTATGCGTTAAGTACCGGGATGTCGTCGATGATCACGGTATGAAAATTCTTGGAAATGGCGATGTAGTCGGCCGAACCCAAAGGCTTCATACATAATTCGTCAAAAGTGAACCTGGCGACATCTCTAGCGCATTTCTGGACCAAATATTTACGACCAGAGCCCACGTCGATCTCTTGGCTGTGGGCTGAGATGATCAGCATATATCGTTGTAGATGATCCACTCGAATTCGAGTCATCTTGATGGAGAATTTCGTGTATTCTGACGGAGAGTTCTTTCAAAATCCTATTATCCTCACCAGGTTTTCCGTGTGTCAGTGTGTTGAACAATTCGTCGAGTGTTTTTGTAGTCTCAGGTCCAAGCGGACTATTTTTATCAATAAGAACCAGGTATTCCGCATCTTTTAATAAATATGAAATCATGTAATACGGACATCCTGAAGGATCTTTAAACTCACAAGTTGAATATCTTCTGGGACATCGTGCCTGCTAACCGGTAATCCACGCCAGAGTTGAGGCACAGGACGTTGTTCTGTCGTTGTATAATGTCAATAAAAGGTAGGAACAACTCTCGCTTAAGTCCGTTCTTGTAAAGATCTGCAATTTTGAATATTTTTTGGAAGGATTTTGTTGGTAATTGAATTTTTTTACAAAATATTGAATTATTTTTTTAATATTTTTGCCGGAGGCAAGGTTATCTATGCATCTACAACGCATGATTTGACCATGATTTTTATTGGGAAAATAGAACAATATTCGGGATTATTAACCTTTGGGGTGTCTGTTTGAGGTCATCACCGCGACAACACCGTTGTGAAAAAGAGAAGAGAACAGTCTGTGCAATATCGCAGCGTCTGCGACGTCTGTAACCTGTGGTTTTCAGTACGAGATCTAAATCCTGAATGATCAGATCTTTTATAGTTCGTATTCATTTTAAATGTTTTGAGGCAAAATATAAATCTTGAAGTTGAGAAAACCCACTTGAAATTCATCAAAACACAAGAACCATGCTTGTGAAGACAGCTCTGTCACGAGCGGCGGTATTGGGTCCGCTAAGGCCTCTTTCTGTCTGTGCAGATGCATCCCTGCAGTGATCAGGATTCAAGCCATCTGATATATGATGTACAGACGTAAAATGAAGTTCTTAGGCTTACTGTGATGAATATCTAACATGAAATCATGAAAGTGGACTCGTCTCGATTTGATTTTAGGGTCATTCACACAGGCATCATAAAGAAGATCCATCAAGAAGGTCTTTCCACAACCTACATCTCCGTAGAGATATGCTCCTTTTGGTATGTCTTTAGAGAAGGTATATTCTTCATCTTTCGTCTTCTTTGATGATTTGAACCATTTATCAAACAACTGTCAACATCAATATTGTGAATGGTCTTATGTGTATCGTGTTGACTCACACCAGGTTTAACCACTTCATGTGGCTTGGGCTGATAATTACTGATGTCTTTGTATAGTTGATCCAGTGATTCTACAATTTTCTTTTGATGATTATCTGGCCTGATCTTCTTCTCCTCGACTAACTGCTGCCATCGTGCCAGTGGACCGGCCTTGTGAATATGAGCGGAAGAACCGACATAGCGCCGTTGCAGTAAAGATACAGGCTGTAATTTTGGTGGGAAAATGTTTCTCTTGGAACTGAGCGTGGCAAGCGAGATCATCATCTCTTAGAGCGGGATCGGGTAATATCACGGCGTTTCAGAAATAAAGTTTGTGACGGATTTTCGTGGAGTATTCGGTTGAAGCCAAAATTCACCAGCTGCCCGTTCATTTATACAATTCCGTAATCAGAGAACTCTTACTAATTTTTATTTATTAAACAGAGAGGAGATGCAACCAACTGATTTTTCTCTTCGTTTTTATTCAACATTTAGCAGAAAGCCTTCTGGGTGAGCTGTCCGTTGGGGCAGCAGTACTGGTCCTCGCTGTAGCAAGCTCCATTGCAAGCGCAGAGTGTGGAGGGACAGTAATCAGACTTGGCACAGGTGCTAGATGCAGAAGATGTAGCTGGGGTAGCGCTGGAGGTGGCGACGTTAGACACGTAAAGAGGTCTGACAGTGCTTCTGCTGTAGTCTGAAGGTCCCTGACCGTTGTACTGCTCGATGAATGTCAAGTTGTAGAGGCCGGAAGCCAAGCCGGTGGGGATGGTGACGGTTGTGACGAAAGGGTTAGCACCGAGGGCACCAGCACCGAGGGAGGCGGGGCCTAAAAAGAGGATATACACGTTTCCTGGGGGTGTTGTGGGTGACTGGTAAGCGAAGGTGTATTGCTGTCCTCCAACAACGGTGGAGAAGGCCTCTGGTGTGGCGCCAACAAAAGCTCCCTCGGTAGTTGCGGGTGATGACGTGGAGGGGGTGGGGGTGGTGGAGCAGAAAGACTTCTGGGTCAATTGTCCGTTGGGGCAGCAGTATTGGTCCTCGCTGTAGCAAGCTCCGTTACAAGCGCAGAGTGTGGAGGGACAGTAGTCAGACTTGGCACAAGTAGATGCACTGTCATCTTCAGAAGATGACGTGGCAGGGAGTGGCATGGTCTGGCTCTCTCTGGGGGCACAGATGGGGTAAGAGTCTAAAGATGTTGTGGTACAGACGGTGTCGGGAGCACAGCAAGAGAAGAAGCTGCGAGACTCGCAGGCGGTGTACTGGTTGGGGCAGACAATCCACAAGTTGGAGTTGGGGTTGTAAGAGCATGTGGCGCCTGAAGAAGCGTCGAAGCAAGCACCGAAGGTGTCGTAACCGTCAACGCGAGAAGAGTTCCAGACGGATCCAGAGCAGAAAGCTCTGTTGGAGATACATCCACAGAAACCAGAGTTGGCTGGGCAACATCTCTTAGAGATGGCATTTCCTGCACAAGTTCCCTCTTCGGAGCAGCATCCACAGCATGTGCTGTTAGAAGGAGAGCATTCTGCCTGGCAAGAGGGATTCTCTGAAGGAACGGCGAGTCCAGAGTCGGACTCGGTCTCCTGTGATGACGTGGCAGGGACTTCCTCTTGTGTGGTTGCCTTGGGTGAGCAGACGGGGTAAGAGCTGATGGAATTGCTGGTGCACTCGGTGTCGGGACCGCAGCAAGAGAAAAAGCTGGCAGACTTGCAAGCGGTGTGGGTGGTGGGGCAGACGATCCAAAGGTTAGGGTTGGGGTCGTAAGTGCAGGTGGCTGCAGATGTATCGAAACAGGTACCGAAAGAGTCGGTGCCGTTGACGCGAGAGGAGTTCCAGACGGATCCAGAGCAGAAAGCTCTGTTGGAGATACATCCACAGAAACCAGAGTTGGTGGGGCAACATCTCTTTGAGATGGCATTTCCTTTGATGATCAGAAAGACAAAAGGTGGAAGAAGTCAAAATGACTCACCGCTGCAAGTGGAGTCTGTGCCACAGCAGCCGCAGCAGTTGGAATCAGAGGAAGGGTTGCAGCTGTCCTCACACTCGTCGTGAAGAGAGGGGACTGCGTACTGTCCTTGGACGGCGAAGAGAGTGACGCCTAAGAGGAAGGCGACGTAGATAAATTTCATAGTGATCGTGTAGTGTGTTCGTGAAGTCGTGTGTTGTTGTTTGTATCGCTTGGAATCGAATGAGTGTATTTGCCACAAAATGTAGTTATACAGAACTGCAGAATATCATCGGAATCTCGGTGTATTATTTTGTCACTAACGCGCACTGCTCGTGTCTTACCGCATAATGACAAGTTGAAGGGGTGTCAAAATCAAGCTCCGGATCTTGAAAATTCTTTTCATAGGGAGTCGGACTGCCGATTTCCACCGACTTTTGCTGTGTGGTAATGGTCATAAGTCGATGTTGTGTGATTGTCAATGTTTTCTGAAGCAAAGGTACCTGTTGTTCGAGAAGGTTGAGAAGGGCTTTTCTGTTGTTACACGTAGGAAGCTGACGTAATTCATTTTGATTGAGTTTTTTTGCAATACGCTACCGGCGATGTCAAATAGTGAAAGAATGATGTCTCCAGGAGAACCGAGTTCTGCTGCACAAGAACTCAAACTGGACCAAGCCACTTTCAGTTCTGCTGTCTTGTACTGTCACAAGCAGACGCTCTTCACTGTTATAGCGAGAGACACACAGAAATGAAATCAGAGGTCGAAACCAAACGTTGCGGAAATAGAAGTTAAATTTAGATTTTCAAGTTGAATATCATTGTCACACGATCTTCCCGATCACAGCTTCTATTGTCTCAAGACGGACCCTAATGGGGTTGATCGAAATCGCGCGAGATATATTGGCTGTGCCAGTGCGGCCAGCTCTCAAGAGGATTCCAGAGATACATCGTCTCCTTTATATCGTGGACACCTACGTTGTGTTTCTTCCTTTTGTGCTGAACTTCATCCATAAAGCTCAAGTGAGATGGATGATGTCGGTTACATATGACATCTAAACACAAACAGTTGGATCCTGTGATCAAAGAGGAGAGCAGAAAGACTGGGATCATCAAATCTGTGATGGGAACGATGAAACAGACAAATGCAGCCCTAACATCAGTCAAAAGTTTTATAGACGGTCTTGTGCTCAGCAGAAACAGCGACGAAGGTGAGTCGACATGGAATTCATCATCATGATACATCTAGACACGGCAAAAGCTGCAGAACTATTGGAGGTTCTTGGAGTGAATTTAGACGACGTCATCAACTTCGTGCTGTCCACCACCAAATTATTGCCTCAGGTGAGGTTTTGACAAATCGAATTGCATCCAAAAGAGAAATGTTTTCATACAAGTCCAATGGAGTGCACCACAATGTATTTTTGTGTATATATCTTTTGTTCGAACGCCAACTGCAATGTCTCAGAAGTGCACTGGCTTGGAAAGTGTGTGATATGTAAAGGCAGAATTCATGTACCCGTCTGGGTTCAAGGGCAGAGAGGGGGTGATCAAGGATATACTGAGAGAGATGGAGAGAAACAAAGGCTCTTCCAGTGGACAAGTCATCTATCTACAAGGCAATGAGGGCGTGGGTAAACTTTTCAATCTTATTCGTTATATTACAATTCAACGATTTAATTTTTGCAGATATAAAATTATAACTTTAAAAAAATTTCGAATAGCAAAAAACTATTCTCATGTTGTGGTCGAAAGAATAATTATTTTTAGGCAAGACCGCTTTAGCTTGCCATCTGGCCTCCCTGCTCAGAGAGGATTATCCAGATGAGGCAATGTACCTCTCATTACAGATGTCGAATGCGAATCCTGAGGATGTAAGTCCAAATCAAATGTTACAAAAGCAAGATTACATATTTGATACAAGTATTCTGAGCTGTTGTAGAGTGCATCCTTTCAGGACTCCATTTCTCATCCAGTATACAAGCGTTTCCCCAACTTGGCAAATGTAAAGAACTACAAAGAACACCTGGAGATGTTGAGAGGAATCTTCGTGTGGATGTTGGACGACTCTAAGCGAAGAGTGGTCATATTCGATAATGTTCATACAGAACAACAACTACAGATGATTTTGGCGGACCGAAGGGTGATCCCATTGAATTTTAATTTTTTGTGATGAGGGTTCAGATTTTTGTGATTAAAATTTTGATTCCTTACTTCTTGGCTCTTAAAAGGCACTCTCAACGTTCCGTTGTAGATCTCTGAACGATGTGGTTCAGGAGAGCTACTGCCTCATCATCACATCTAGCCAGAAACTCAATCTACCGCTGGATAGCAACGTCACCATCTCCATTCGTCTCAAAGAACTCCCTGAGGACGACGCAAAGACTCTCTTTCACTCACTGTTACCCCATCTGAGCAAAGAAGATCCGGCTCCACCGAGGTCAGGGAGCTCGACTGGCCTTACTCTCACTCAAAAGGCGCTCGCTATCACCAATAGCAACCCTTTGGGATTACGTATTCTTGGCAGGTGAGCATTGTACACATTACTGGCAATTCATGTTGCGGACTTTTGGTTAGATTCTCCCAATTTGCGGTAATGAACGTGTTAACTACCGAGAATTTTACCGTGGGGGAATCTGGTCGAAGTCTGCCGTATCAACAAATCGAGCGATTTTCTAATTTATTGAAGCTCATTGGTGGGTCTACCAGAAGGTCATATATCTACCCTTTTATCCGAGTGGTATGCCGCCGGTTCAGCTGAACAGAACATGACGTTGACCTTCTCCATCGCAAGATCACTTACCCTCCTAAAACCGGAGATCAAACAGCAAGCCACACTTCTCAGCATCTTTCCCTTCTTATTTGACGCCACGGCTGCCGCCAGCGTTGTAGATGCGTCGCATGATGTCATGTGCGACAATTTGGAGACCCTTGCCACGCAGGGAATCCTGGAACGAGAATTTTCTGGTAATAGGTTGTATTTGAGATACGCGATGCCTACAGCAGTCAAGGAATATCTGTCAGGATTCCTGTCGAACGAAACAAGGGCAGACGCAACAAGGTTAGCCCTCAAATCCATTTGTATCGTAATAGGGTCTTATGTTATGCCTTCTTGCAACGATCAGTTTAATTGGTATTTATCAGCATGTTAAGTTGCAAAAGAAAACAATTGGGCACAATTTTAAATCGACTTTCTAAGAATTTACAGAAAATTTATCCGTCACTATAAGCGGGTGATCATAACGTCCTCTTTTCTGTCGCTACAAGGAGGCAAGTCGCCACCACATTGTAGATACTGATGGAGAATAGCTGAATCCGTGATGATCGGCTTGGAGCTTTTTCATACAGAAACTCTAAATATAGAACTCACACTACAAGGTATGGTAGCTCTGAAAGAGATAGATCTATCACTAGATCTCTTGGAAGCCAGGGAGATTCTGAACACACGGATCCGTCCACTCTTTCTTTACAACTGGTATTATTATATCTCTCAAAGTATCGCGAAATCAGAAGGTAAGAGGCAATGCTCCCGACAAGATTTGAGTTTTGATTCTCACTGAGCTTGTGTCAAATATATGCTCGTTTGCAACTTTGTCAGCAAACCAAAAAAAACACAAGTATCTTTTCATAACCCACAAAGTTGATTTTCTGATGTGTACAGATTCCTCAAGTGAATTCGATACCGTGGAATCCCTGATCGAATCCGCCAAAGCCAAAGAAAGGCAAGGCATGTCAAAAGCAGTCCACAGAATACTCACAGAAGTTTTGGAGTTGTCGCAGAAGATCAGATACGGTCAAGGAATACTCGAGGCCAACTTATTTCAAGCGAGTGTAGATTGTGATGTGAATTCTTTTGGCTATTTAAAAGTCGCATTAGCCCTGTCCAAACAACTTGGTGAGACTCTTACTAGTTTGTTATATAAATTGATTTTTCAGGAATGAAGAAATATGAAGCACAGTGTCACAGCATCACGGCTCAGATTTTAATGAATTTGGAATCCAGCACAGGCGTCGTCGAGCCGTTGAGAAGATCTCTCACGATTTACGAAGAGCTACAGATGCCTTATGAACAGATAGATTGTTACTACAAGATGGGCAGGTATTGTAGATTGATCATCTCGATTTTGACATCGGTTCTCAACATGAGAAGATTCTACGAAAAGTGGGGGACATGGTCGAAGGCATTGGATTCTTATATTGCAGCGCTGAAAACCATTTACACGGTTGGGAGCACCTATAGAGAGCCAGAGGTGGCCAGACGCATTGGAAAGATGCACATGCTCACACAAGACTACCAAAAAGCTGTGGATTATTTGGAACTCGGAATCGCACGGTAAGCGAACCATTTTGAGAATCTTACCGCGAACGAGTACGGTTGTTACCGTGATACTGCGCTTTGGCCTCGTGCGGCTGGTTTGACAGTTGTAGAGGGAGGATCAGCAGAGAAGAAGAATTAGAAGTCACAGAGGAACTCGCTTTTTGTAATTCAAAGGCGGGAAATAGGTTCAACGCCATCACCTATTATTCCAGATTGAAAGAGTCTTTCTTTGAGTCTGGAAAGCGAAAAGAATCTGCAGAGGCGGCTAATCGCGTTGCCATGGAGCTCAAGATATTGGGGTGATCACGTGATGTACAGCCATCCATTCTAAAATTTCTAGGAAAAATACCAAGGCATTGGAATTGCTGAAAGAAGCGTTAACTCTCGCCACAGAAGATCGCCTGGTGGATCTGCAGGGGGTTTGTAACCATAATATAGGAGGGGTGTACAAGGATTTGGGACAATTTGACCGCGCGATCTTCTCGCTTGAGCAGTACGTCTACAACGGTGTAATTGTTGACCTCATATTGCAGATCGATCGACATCGCAAACAAGCAGAAAGATGATGTGAAGAAGTCGATGAGACTTAATGCTCTAGGATCATGTCACATGGAGGCTGGAAATTTGGACAAGGCTTCAGAGTGTTTTAAGAAGGCACAAGAGATCTCAGAATCCCTCACAAAACCGGACAAAAAATTAGAGTTGGTCATCGCGCTGAATCAGACTGTCTTGTCACAGAAGCGAACAGCGTCAGACAAGAAGAGACTGACCGAGTGAGCGACCATGTTTCGTGACTTTATTAAGTGGTGTTTTTGCATTTTGGAGTTTACAGCAAAATGCTGTGGTAGAATTAAACTTTGGGGCAGACATACAAGAACATCCTTTGAAAGAACTCCTTTCTTTGTACTAAATACGTTCAGACTCTCCACCAGATATCAAGACCTGATAGTTCAAGCTGAAGGAACAGGAGATCCGAATCTGATCACAGAGGTAAACGTCAAATTGACACATGTCAGCGTCATGACCTAAAAACAGACGCAATTTCAATGGTGTATAATTCAGCAGAAACTCAGGGAAGCGTTGCCAGATGAGAAGCTGCTGAGCGTCCTGCTCCAAGTGGTAGAGGTGAAGACAACATTTCATGTACAAACCGTTGTCTCTAACTGAACATCGTAGAAAGCGACCACCGCCGGAAAACTTCCGCTCAAATTGAAAGCACTCAAAAAGCTCGGAGATCTGCACACTGAATACAAAAACAAGAGCCAAGCCATCGCAGAATACAACGGGGCCATGGAGATTGCCAAACAGATCGATCCGAGGATGACGGAAGAGATACAATCATCACTCGATGATGTACAGAAGCAAGAGTGATGACAACATTGGCACCAGTCATACACAGTCATGAAAGATGGCTTGATCAAGTGCATTATGCAGAATGATGATCAGCAAATAAAGTCGGATTTCAATATTTCTGCACTGAAACAAGCAGACCATGTTAGAGCAAGTGATACAAGTCTCAATGAAAGGCTCTTTGGGTTTATTGAGCCGTGAAGATTTGTCCGATAATTAGAAACAGATAAAAAAAGATTTTTATGAAACGAAGAGTTTTCTGGCTTATTCGGTTCTTAAGGTTTGAGTGAATGCTGTACGAATGGCAAGAAGTCCGATGACAGCCAGCGCGATAAGAGACAGTGTCCTGAGATTCTGTGAATTGTGTCTATCTACAACGAGACTCACTTGTCTTGTACAAAAAAACTCTGCTGATTGTCGTCTTCTTTTGGGAATATGGGGATCTTCTCTACATTGTTGTAGATGAGCTCTTTGCCTTCTATTGTGGGAAGGGGGGTCAAACTTCCAAAAACCTGAACATACATGTCATCATCATGTCATGTCAGGGGTGATGACGTGCCGACAAATCTTCATTGTAGATAAACGCAAGAGAAATCTCACGGAATTTTCGACACGGTGAGACCATGCGACCAGGTTGGGGTGAGCTCTTATAATAGCGGAGAAGCTGGCATCTGGCAAGTTGGCGTGCAAGTGGCAATATATGTGCCCGAATATCATGCTGTCAAAACTGCTTGGTCTGTGCCCATTAGAATTTCATTCTCGTGGAGATTTATTTTTGGAAATTCGTCATCTACAATCAAAACTACAACGGTAATTCAATAAACTCACATTGTTCCGAAGAACCAAGGCTTTTCGCCTAATTTCTCAGACAAAAGCGAGATGAGATGTGAATATTCTGAGTAGACCTGTCTATAAGTAAATAAATGTTCAAATATTATTAGTCTGCAAGAATACGTGCACGAGAAACGAAAAGCTGCTTCTGAAGTGTTTTTGAACATACGACAAATAAAGTTAATATTTAGAAGTCCAAATGTTCGAGTTTAAAAAGGATCACCTTCTCTGCTGTGTAGTGGTTCGCCCAGAGTGCCTTTGCTTCTTTTGGGACTTGTGATCTTCTGATAGTGGCCAACAAGATATTTTCTTTCTTAGCCTCAGCTTGGATGTTCTCTGCTGCGTTCAAAGGGACACACCAGTTGTGGAAGTTCTACATGATTAGACTTGGAATGTCAGTTGAATTTACCCATAAATGTTCGAATTTCTCATCAAGGTATGATAAGGCTTTGATCATTGTTCTGTCCTCCTCATTAAAATGGACGTCCAAGTCGAATCCCTGCGTAAGATCAGACAGATGTATTCGGTTGAAGATTGAATGTACTCACTCTCTTGATGAGGAAAGGGATGATATATGGCTCTCCAATCATCTCGTCAAGAATGGGAACCAACAAGGGCAATTTACCTATTCTTAATCACAAATGTGAAATAGTTGATCGGATGATTTCTACCTGTTGGTGATACATTTTGATCACCAGGCCAGGACACAAATGTGGCCGAGAAACCGCTTAGCTCACAGAACATCTACCCCAGTCAGGCTTCCAAAGTCAGAAATCCTGAAAAATCACCTTCACTTTGATGGAAGCCGGATGAAAGGGGAGCACATGATTCTCCTTTGGAGCAGCCAGATATAACTTATAGATGCCACTCATGTTCCTCAAAAATTGTTTTTTGCAAATTTCTGCAGATTGTATTACGAAAGTGAGATGCATTTACATATCTGATTCCATGTTCGCCAGGCAAAACTTTACCCTGAGCCGGGGCCAGAACGTGCACGCAGGCCAGTTGTAAAAACCGCGACTGAATAAACGAGTAAACGCCCCCAGCGCAAGGCACTGCACCTCCACCGCGACCCGTAGAATTAACGTGAAGGCTGAGGGGGTGAGGTTTAGGGTTTGTGCCCGATTGCAGTGCCTTGGAGCTCCGCATTTCAGAGCTCAAATAATGTGAAGACGTGTGAAATTATGTCCATAAACAATATGTTGAAATCAATCTTTATATTGGCTTTTGTGCAAGAATAATTTGTATCGGCCGCCCGTCGTCCAATTTCTCTTCTGCGTAGTGGTGGACTGTCCAATTTGGGAAGCACTATACATATTATTTTTTGCTCATGAGAGAGATCAAGTTCCTCTGATTCTGATCATCATATGACATCAACAAATTTTATTCTGAACATGTACGATTTTGTGTTAAAAATCGGTTCTTTTGTTATCATTTCGCCTGAGAAGCAGATAATATATATTTATATATACCAATCCGTTCCTCAAGACAGGACGAAATATATTCTTTCACCTCTTTCAACTCTTCTGGCCTTAATATAAAATTGGGATTCTTCGGTCTGCCAAACGCTTCACAACCTATGAAAATCAATTCAATATCTTCACAATATCTTTGTGCTGAGATTACGGTAGTGTACCGTGACATTCTCGGTAATAACCGTGTATTTCTCGGAACAGAAATATTTGAAAAATCACCTTTCATGAAAGTGTGATAGATTACAAATCCGCCTGGACTTATGATATCTCGGATCGTTTCAAACAGAGGTCGGTAAAGATATCTTCCCACATGGACCAGGTCCATTCCTGAAAGTCTGGTGAGTTTTGTAAATAATTTTATAAATATCCACCTCGTGGCAAATCGTCTGACGCACCCGGCTTCTCTATATCCATAAATAATGTATTTATTTCACATCTACAACGATAAGTATCATACCATCTTCTAAACTTAGTCACAAACATCTTGATCTAGTATTATTTTGACCTCTAAAACATAAAAAAATCAAGAATACCCTAGCCTCGAGGCGAGTCCGTTCGCTTTGTTCAACAATATAAGCTGGAAGTCTACAGCAGTCACGTCCCATCCTCTTTCCGCCAAAAACCCTGCTTCTCTGCCACAACCACAAGCAATGTCCTGCGGTATTCTAGGTGTCATGGAGTGAATGTCATCCCTCATTTTTTGAGACGGGATCATGTTGAAAGCTTCTTACCATTGCTTTGAACATGGCTCCCTCAGGCCGCATTGCTTTTAGAAGATCTTCCACTTTCTCAATGTGCTGTTCGCCATCAGAGTACATCTCAAGAGTGCGCTCACCATCTCCAAATGTACTGAGGGCTTCCATAATCGTGCCGATTTATTTCCTTTTTCAGACAATTTCATCTGATGATCTGTACAGCTTGAGATGGATGACGGCGTATCAATTGTTGGACACCTTCCGAATCGATGATGATCTCTTCAACATGATAGCTATGTCCTCGGAAACGTTCTAAGAGTGCCTGATACATTATTCAACCGCCATCATTACAGATCTCTCACCTCTTTATCCATGAAAGGATCCAGCACTAAGCCGATTTTACTTCCCTTGCAACATTAATGACACAGGAGGATTCGTCTTACCTTTGGAGGCAGCTCGAATAGACGGTCGTCCATCTCAGTGATGGGCACACAAGAAGAGTTAGGAACATGACCCAAATTGAACTTGTCCATTGTCCTCAAATCGACCCAAAAGATTCGATCTGCATCCTGCGCCATCTTTTGATTGGTGCGATGATCATCTTCACACACGTAATTATTCGTTTCTACAATTCATTTTAAAATATCAAAATGACCATTTTACAGTTTATTTTGTGCATCCCAACCCAAGTGCGTGATGATACTGTCAACACGTTACAGGAGATAGCGATGTCTTTTACGAAGAAAGAGCCAAGGTTATGCCTGAACTTGTCAAGCTCTTTCTCTTCTTTTGGTTGATGGTGCTTCCCTGGCTCTGTGTCAGATCTTCGCGCCAAATTCGAGATTTGAATTGGTACCTTTGCTGGTGATTGTGTCTGAGGATGAGTGAGCTCACTTGCTGGCTTGTGGAAACAAGCTCTACAGACAGAAACATAAGACTCCGCACCAGCGATGACCTGAATGTCTGTGAGATGCTGTTCTAAAGGATGATGAGCTCACTTCTACTTCGGTTTCAGAGGTCATTCTTCTTGTGAAATGAGCGTCTTTAAAACAGCCACAGCAGACGGCGGACAATTTTTGGATGGATTCTGAAAGAGGGACCAATGAGAGGACATCTCCGAAAGACTTCCTCTGGAATGTTCCATCTAAAGAGGCCACAAGGACTAGTTTACCAGCGTTGGCCATGGTCTCACAGAAGAGGACGATGTCAGGGAACTAAAAGGAATGAGTATTTGGCTCAGTCTTGGATTGGAAGACTTACAAACTGGCCTTCGTCGATGCCGATCACATCGTAATGCATTGCTTGATTCATTAATGGCTCTAAGGTTACTGCTGGGACTGCTTTCCAAAGTTGTCTGGAATCAGTCAGTTCCAGTGGGATGGCGATACTCACTTGTCATGTGTGGCCATGCAATCCTCGCTGTATCTAGTGTCTTTCTTGTATTTGATCACCATACATTTTCTTCTGGCGATGGTCTCCCTCCTTATCCTTCTCATCAGCTCGGTTGTCTTTCCTGAAAACATGGGACCGAGAATGAGTTGGATTTGGCCTTCTGGTTGGAATGTGAGACTCATTGAACACCGGTTTTAATAGTTGAATAGAAATATTCAGTTGCGGTTGCTCTCGCCAGGTGATGGTTTTTTTTGGTGAATTTCAAACCGACATTTTGGCGGGAGAACACTCATTTTACAACGAGCTGTTCTGGCTTGACAATAGAGACACAAGGTACAGTTAACGTTGTATTCTGCTTTGTCTTGTGATGAACCACCTGGTGAAGAGAAATGTGCACTTTAAAGATTCATCGGTGCAATTTCCCATCACTCTATCACGCTGCGGATCTGCTCTGGTTACGTTGCAGCAACTAGCACGAGAGATTTGTATTGCGACTCAGTGGCACCGCAACAGTTGCCGCTCACCCAAAGAGCCCCTCAGAATGAATTCACCGACTACAACTCGACCAAAGTTCACACCTGATCTGACTTCGAAATTACATCTTTGCTCATCACAAGATGCCTTTTCAATTGACCCCAGTTCTGCACGGAGGAAAAGTTTGGTGTGTGATCTCTCGGTCGATCTCAGAATTATTTAAGACTGATATGACAAAAGGAAGAACAAATTTGTGACCCCTGCCTCTCATGAACACAACCTGAAGGTGCGCATACAGTTAGTCAATGAGAATGAAGCTTTCTTGCGCAAATATAACACCAATCCTCACAACAATCTCCCCAAATACAGAGGGTGAGTCGAAATATGATGTAGCTGTCCTCACATAATGTAGTATGAAGAGAGCTGAATTGAATGTGCCCTGGACACCAACAGAAACAAGATCCATAGCACAAATTTACCCTATCGATCGCACAAAGAGAAGAATACAATGATCATGATCAACAAAGCCAGATCACGTTTGCATTCCACTTTATTTGTCTGTTGGCGGGAAAATCTGCAGGTGATTTATATTTGTAAAAACTGCTTTATTTTCATTTGTCTTGCTCTGAGACCAACTGCATCATCTTTGATGAGCTAATCCAACAACAATTACACTTGATTGTTTATTTTGTGGTGTCAGTAAGCATCTGCATCAGCGTATTTCCTTGGGTCCGAACAAGCGCGTAATCCATCTGGTCCCACAACAACAGCCTAAAGAGGTTATTCAACCAATTACCCGTCCTCGTCAAAGTTTATTGTCTAGCACTTGATTTTGCGGGTTAATTTTCACAACAAAAATAAATCCGTTGGTAATGAAATGATGTGACTCACTTGAACGTATGATGAGGATGACTGCCTGACAAACATCGTGTTGCCAACCTGGCTCATTCAGTCAACTACAGAGAGGCACAAACTCACCTCTTTCAATTTGTTGAACACGTCAGGTTGATATTGTGGCAGATTTGAATCGACCTAACAATTTCATCATGATGAACCCAATAATTACAAAATGATGCAGCAGATTTGTCGACATCGTTCAGTCAAAATGGTTTCGTGGGCGTTCGAACGGTAGTCCCAAATCAAAAGGATGCACAAAATACCTCTGATGTGGCATTGCCGCAAACCAACAAAAAGATGCACGAATCACACCAATAGAATGCGTCTTTGCGGCAGACAAAAATATGTTTGGTGATCACTGAAGATAATGCAGACGTATCACCTGTACTCTATCCGGTAACCATTGGGCGTGAACCCTCGGCATCCAAATGGCCTCGTTTAGATCCTATGGATGTCATTCTTGCTCATGCAACACTTTGATCATGTGCATTAGACACTACGATCTGGTTCTGCAAAAGTCCATGTTGCGATGATGTGACATGAACCGCATTAACAAAGATGGATCAGGATCAGAAGACAAAACAGATCGAGTCAATCACCATGTTGGAGTCCAAAACAGCAGAGACAACCTGTAACACAGAGGTGGGTATCCTGCTCCCTCCACTCGCTCCCACGATCATCCTGACACATCATCAACACCACATCAAATAATGTCTTCTGATGTTCTTACTTTAAGTTTCCATTTTGTGTGATGATTGTCGGTGACATTGAGGAAAGTGGCTTTTTCCCTGGTTTTATATAATTGGGGACTGATGGTGGCAAGAGAAACGTATTGGACATTCCAGGAACACTGAAATCGTCCATCTACAACGAATTAACGCGGATGTCTAAATATAGCCCACCTCATCGTTCAGAAGAACACCCGTTGATTTTGAGACAAAACCACTGCCAAAATTCAAATTGACTGTACTCGTGATGGCCACAGCGTTCCTCTCTTTGTCTACAATGGACAAATGCATCGTCCCATTATCCTATACAGACAGTCATTCTTCCCGCCATTTCTTCATTTTTGAAATTTGAAACTCACCCGAGAAGGCTCCGACAGCGGAATGAGATCTTCGTAGTGTGTGTAATTGTAAGCTTTGTTCATCTCGATTCTCGCGCGCAGTTGCTTGAAATTTGAATTCATAAAAATGGCGGGAAAAACACACCTCTGCGTGGGATTTACTGGTCATGGAATCGATTAAACTATTGACATCTACAAACTCAGGGTCGCCCAAACCAATCCTGTTTGCGTAACCGAATTTGAGACTTTCAGCCAAGATGTGACTGTACACATCAATCTACAACGGAATATGATATTTCTGGGATATTTCACCTGGCTAGGGGACCGTTTCTCTTGCGGTCGATTGTGCCGACGTCATATCCTTCTAAAATATTTAATGTCTCGATCATGATCGCACATCCCGCAAATGGTGGACCAGGACAGATATAATCATATCCTCGGTAACTACCGCGAAGAGGCACAGAAATCTGCAGGGTCACGTCAATCTACAATCATATCTACAACGAAATGACTCACTCTCGGCTCGAACTGCTCCAGGTCTTTTTTTGTGAGGATTCCGCCAGCATTTTGTACATCTCTGACCATGTCATCAGCGATTTGACCGTTGTAGAAAGACCATGTCCCGTTGTTAGCGATTGCTTCGAGTGTGTCCGCAAGTTTGGGCATCTGATCCGGTCATTATTCAAACCGTAAACCCTAAACCCTGTCTTGACAAGATGTTTTGTGATGTTGCCCACGATCTTTTGGACAGATGCACATGGGCTCATGTGATGAAAATAAAATGATGGAGAGATGGTCCACCTTGATCGTGTCATCTGTACTCAAGAACTTTCCGTTGATGAAATATTCATCATAAATGTTGAAGCTCGTTTTGATCTCCTGGCTTCAGTCAGCTCTACAACGATCACGTGACTCATCGTGTTCTTACCGTCGCGATAGCATCAGAAAATGTCTTTGAAATGCTGAAGCCGTTTCTGGCAGCGTTGATGCTGTCTCTAAACAATCTCTGCCACGTCACTCTCCCACTTCCATACCTCTTGAAGGCCACTTCAAGACCCCTCAACTCACCTGATGACGTCATCATTCATACGAGATTTCGAGGAAAGTTCGATGAAAATTCACCGGGCACAGCCACGGACCTGGGACCGTATGCGGATTGCGTCGTGTCATTCTTGTACATTTCTTCAAATGATGCACCCGGGGCCACCTCCAATCTTTTAGTCCCATCTACAATGATGTCTACAACTGACCTCTCTGCTATCAATGACCTCCTCGGTTCCGTTGGCCAGCCTAATTCTGTGGAAAATTAACTTGGAATTTTGTTGTCGAAAAAGTCAATTTATATTTTTTTAAAATAAATAATTTCACTTTTCGCCGTGAGTTTGTTGAGAGAACAAAAATTTATGTTTAAATAATAATTCAAAGAAGTTTTCGGATGAAAATAAAAGGTCTTGTGTATGGTAACAGATTGGAGCTTTCCCGGTTCCATACCGTGGTTCTACGGTAAATACCGCACTTTAAAAATCCGAATTTATTGTTGAATCAAAAGGGGCTGAAATATGCTCAAGACTTACGTGATGATGGCACCACCACCTATTCCACTGTTGTGAGGTTGGTGAACTCCGAGACAAATGGTCACCGCGACGGCGGAATCGATCGCATTCCCTCCCTCTTTGAGAATGTCCGTTCCCACCTTTGAACAAAATGCTGAGGCTCGTCATTAAATGTGACGAATGATGATGGGACTGACTGTTCTCTGAAGCAACAGCTCCTTTCGTTCCAAAGACTAATTTAGGTAGAGTGGGCAATGTATTATTGGTGTCATTTTTTCCATGGTCGTTTTGATGGGAGCTGCTCTTGACTGATAGGGTTAGAATGATATGCATTTTGAATTTGTTTTTACGGGTCAGGAGGAGCGCAACAAGAACTAAGATAGAGACAGTTCCGATGACGATCGCGAAAACGAGGATCTCCTTCCATCTCCTGATAAAAGTCAAATTCCATAATTCATATATGATCAGACAATCAGTATTACCCAGACGCAAAATTCCGTTGTCGAGATCGACGATTCTCCAAGTCCGTGTACATTTCGAATTCATCGCTGCTTGGCATTTTGCTGGCTGGGAGGATGTGTCATCAGCAGAAGGAGAAGCCACGGTCACGTGACATGTCAATGAAATTCCACCAAAATCTCCTAAATCAAGCCACCAACAGAAACCAGCTCTAAAATAAAATCGATGTTGACTGCAGAAAGGGTTTATTGTCCGATTTGCTGCAGAAAGTCACGAAGGGCGTTCTTGGGGATTGCGACGGACTCGGCAGACACCGGCAATCCTTCGTCCATTCTTCTCTCTAGCCTTTCTATACGGCCAGTCAGCGCCATGACTGTCGTCTTGATGAATTGTATATCGTTCAGAAGGAGGCTGCTCTGGTCTTGATTGGTGTAGGCGTTCTACAACGAGTTATTTTTGGTTCAAAAAAGTGGCGGTGGGAAGGATCGAAGGGGTGTACCTGGTAGTTTATGTTGTTGTCTATGGTGTTGGTCATCCCGTTGGTGCTGTAGTTGTTGTTCTTAAAGACAAGAAGAGAGGGACTTGGCTCCATGGTTGCTGATCTGTTCTCTTCAGATGACTGATTTGGAAGGACGATTCACCTTCCATCAACAATGAAGAGTGGGTTCATCTCATATTCTTCTCGCGACTTTTTGGGAAGTCTGTGAAGATTTGCACATTTGTACGCCTTAATGATGAGCTCCTTTCTATGATGTGACGTCCAATCATGAATAGAATTATTTAATTGATCTGGATTAAGTTGTCTGACCCATGCTTTGAATGTGTCGAGTTTATACCGATTAATCATTCTACAATGTGTAAGAATTAATCCTTCACCATCTCTTCCCACTCTTTGGTCAAGGAAGCTCTTCCATCCAGTGTCTTTCCGCGTATCGTCGTCACATTATATTTGATCCTCTCTCTGACTGATTTGCAGAGCGACATTAATTCAAACAGCTCTATGTCGTCCATCTCGCACAACTTCTTTCTAGAAAGATGGCCTTTACCTCTTCTCATAAGATAATTCTCCAATTGTTCGGCTGATTGCTTCACGACGTCCTATTGATGTCATCTTAAGCATTTATGTTGTGATCATCACCTTGAGTGATAGTTGTGATGAGTTGAGATCGACAGTGGTACCTTCCTCCTCTATATCTTCCTCCTCTATGTCTTCATGCATTTCGCTGGCTTCATGTTCGTGGCTGACTGAATCATCCTCTATAATCACGTCTTCTGAGAATCTCCCATCGCTCATCTTGAAGGATAGGATATTGGATAGGATTGCGTGTGCTGGTGTTGTGGAATAACTGAATAAATTCTCCAAAATTATAAAATTATAATCTCACAAACAGAAAACAGAATAAAGAGGCCCCATCCTCTTTACAAGCGCGCACAAAGAAGTCTAATTGTCTATTGTTACAACAGTTCAGCCGGTGGTAGCCTCGTTGAACTTTTGCTGGATGTTGTCGGGTGTCATCGCTCTCAACTTGACGACAAATTTAAAATCGTCCTGGCCCACCCCGGTCCCCAAGACTTTGGGCCATTTTTGTTTCGTGTCTAAGATGAGCTCACCGCTGATCAGCCTCCTCTCTAAACATACATCAGCCGATCCACATCATGCATGTGGAGGTGTCATCGTTTGATGCATCGAGTTGTAATATCTGCATTGGGCCCAACTCTCTTGCGGCAGAGCCGCAGCACAAGTTCACGTGAACAGAAAAATGGCACAGCCAAACACAAATTGCAGAGATATAGATTTCTGTTGCGGCAGAGCCGCATCCAAGTTGTACCTCTTAATGAGTGGCTTATTTCATGTTACTTTATGCCTGCAGCAGAGATACAAACAGCCTGTCACAGTGGATTTGGAGTTGTGCCTTTTCACTTTGTGGCAAATCACCAAAATAAGCACAAAAAAGGCGGGAAAAATTTTGTTTAAATTTGTACAATGAAACATCTTTCCCCAAGATGCTTTTTCTGACATCTTTAGACGCGAACTTTCGCGTTAACAACCGAGAAAAGAAAGAGAACTTTGGAGGACTCACGGTTATCTTTGAGGAACTCGTGTACGTCCAAATAAGACGCCCAGTGTTCGGGAAGGTTGCATTTAGACATAAAGGTCTTTGTGAGATCAGATGCCGTGTCATCCGGGTTGATCATGATGGTCTTGTAACTCCCATGCACCGTAAAGACACGAAGTGGCTGTGTCGCGTACCTCAGTGTTCTCGGAACCACTGTCTCTTTTTCTGCTGGAGAATGTCAGAATGACACTTCAAAAGATATCATATAAGAAAAAAATTACAAGAGGATTTGAGTGAATTTTCCGAGAACATTCGAAGAAAGTAGTGGTGATGATGACGTCAAAAGACTCGTCACGTGACCTCGATGCGGTAGCAACCAGCAAGACTATAAATATATACAGCAGAGCTGCACAACACTACACCAAAATCATATTTTATGCGGCAATGTGAAGATGACGTGGCATTCTAAAAATAGATTCACCTGCGGGTCGAGAGCTACCGGCGGCAGGGGAGGAGATGGGGTGTTTGAGGGCGATTGCGGGGGCGAGATCGGCCCTGCTGGGAGGGGGGGATATCGAGGGGGGGAGTTGGGGGGCGTTGTACAGAGTCTCACGATTACCGGGTGAGAGGGAGCGTATGGAGGGGGCACCGGACAGTTGTCTGATGGGAGGGGAAGAAGGAGCTGTTAGGAGTCAAATTTAAGTTCTTAGATACTAGAGAAATTTATTTTTGTGCATAACATTTGTTTTTTAGTTGTGATCAACTTTCATGAGCTGATTTGGACTGATGGAATCATGATTCTACATGGATATGTGACAAAATATGCAAAACAAAGACGTATTCTCTCTTTATGACACACAACAGAATGATCGAATCATCATAAAATACGATCGTAGCTATGATCACCTTGTGTCTGTGGTGGTTGTACTGCCAAATTCAAGCGAGCGGGCTGCTGAGCAGGCACATTAGCTCTACTCTTTTTGTATTGTTCTGCGGCCTCTGCGCTCAGTCAGTCTTATTACACGATTGATCAACACCTTTCATGTCTTTTTGCATGAATTTCTGGGCTTCATCATAAGGTGTGAAACCGCGTCTGCAGGGTGTGTCGATTTTAGCACCGTTGTGTATCAAAAAAATAGCCATGGCGTCCCATCTGTTTCGAACCAACAGATGAAGAGGTGTTATTCCTGTCATTTGTCATTATCTCAATGGGGTGAAGTTGATGACCTGTATTATTCTGGGAGTTCACATCAACGCCACATTTGATCAGAATTTCAATACATTGCTTCGCCCCCTTGATCGCCGCGAAATGTAGGGCACCTGATCCATTTTCTTCGTCCTTTATGTTGGGATCCACTCCAGAATCCAAATAGTTCTGCAGCTTTATCATATTATTAGCACGTATCGCATCGAAGAACTCCTGCTCGCGTTCCGTCATGTTGCTGTCCGGTTTTGTTTTTTGTGGCACGGAAAAGGTCGGGGATCTTTGGACGATGCAATCAGAACCCTCCGAAAGACGGCAGCTCTTGTACCCTATACAACCTGATATCACCGCACCGACAAGACGAGATCAGAGAGGCACGTGACCCTTGTCCATGATCAGGACAAAGGTTGGTGTTTCAGGAGAGGCGTTCTGTGAATCGTCGACATTTTTTAGTGAAGAAAACAGAAATTTTCACCATTCACCGAATCGAAATTTACTCTTGGGATTTTTGCAAATCGCAACAGCGACACAAGCAAGCAACCTTCTAAAAAGATAACCTTCGCAGTCGCAGAGCGCGCAAGAGGGAGATCAATCACACGAAGAGAAAAAGAAGAGACGATGTTTACTATGGATGCAGTTTGGTTATCTATGTTTCAGACATACAACAGAAAAGATTGTATCAGCGAGCCCCCACCAGAAGACGCTTTTCTTCTTTCCGACATTTTCGATGAGAGTTCATCAGGCAAGGAGGAGATTGAGGAGGTGGAGGTCACACTGGAGAGCACAGAAGATGAATGTATTGGGGAGGAGACCGTCATAGAGGATGACTGGGTCGAGGAATTGGAAGAGGAGTACTTCGAGGAGGAGGAATATTTTGTGGAGGTAAAGAGGCTCTTTTCCAATTAAATTGGATTAAATGATCCGCAGGAGAGACAAACAAGGAAGTTCTACTACGATGACGACCACGAAGAGTACGACGATTTCACCTACAGACGTGCTTCCAAACACCACAAACAAGAGAAGATCTCATCCACGCACAAACACATCAACAGCAACGTGAAGGCCAGACAAACGGCCAAAGAGTCAGTTTTGGAGTTCTACGTTGAGAAGAAGAAGGACAACTCGGGAAAGAAGACGAACTACGCCAGGTTCTCATCCTCTTTCGGACCAGACAACCTCCGCAGAATTTACAACCCTCGCCGCACCAGAAACGAGCCCAGAGAGAAGCGCAGCGGCTTTGTTACCCAATTCAACGACGACGCCGCTCTCCGAAGAGCCATCCAAGAGTCTAAGAATGACATCCAGAGGGCATTGAGAGGAAACATCTCCAGAAGACAGGCTGAGCTGATGGCCGAGCTCCAAACGAGAGATTTAACACCAGAGGACTATGAGCTCCTCCTTCTTCTTGATGAAGCCGTCCAGAAGAAGTGTATCAGCAAGGCCGACATCCAAAAACTGCCAAGAAGAGAGTTTGAGGAGTGCTCTGGATGCCAGGAATGTGTTATTTGCATGTGCGAGTACAGCGAAGGAGAAGAAATCACACGGCTACCGTGCGGACACGAGTTCCACACAACCTGTGTTACGACATGGCTCACCATGTCGTCTGTAAATTGTCCAGCAGATAATCTGCCTGTGGAGTTATAAAGAGGATCGAGTTTTGTAAAGAGGATCTTTATTTTGTATCTCTGTCATCGCGTGTATTTTACTTTGCATATGAGACTCTAAAAATAGTTTGGCTGGTGCAGTCACGAACCATTGCAGAAGAGACATCGCTTTCGCTTCGTTTACTTTGTGACAAAACTTAATATTACCAGGTCATCGCGAGTTGGATGGCTTCTCCCCTTTTGTTCACCATCAGAAAACAGGTCTCCCTGGTTTCTTTGTCTACAGTCGCTCATACATCTCGAACTCAAGCATTCAGTACAGAACGAGCCATAATCGAATTTGTAGATTAAGCTGATAGATAACCTATAAATAAATATGATATTTCTAACTGGGTTTTATTCATTGGTCCTTACACCAGCTTTATCAGGCTGTCCACTTGACCAGTTCAAATGGTCTTGTGTCATAGTGATACTTCCCCTGCTTTGTACTTCCAGAACACTTTGGCACAAGTTTTCTCACAGAGAAGACTTAGCTTGGAATTTTTTGATGCACTATTGAGTATTTGTGATAATGAATAAATAAATTGATTGACGTTGCCTCAGATTACCTTGTGGAACATCTTCTAGACGACACTTTCGGCGTGGTTACCTTCGGGTACGGCGCGATTGGTGAGGAAAGATCTTTGATTTCAGATTAATGATGCAGATCCCGTTAAAGGAAGAGGTAGGAAAAAGCGACCATAATTTGGGAAGTAAGAACAGAGCGACAGCCACACGTCACTTGTGTCAAATTATTTCGAGAAATATAAAACGGTAAGAATAAAGGACGTGAATATGTGGATGTACAAGATGAATATTCAAGATATTGACGGTCAACACAATATTTATTGTCTTCTACATTTGTGACTACCACTATGTACCCGAAGAATTTCAGCGGAAACTCGGTCTTTTTATAACAGAGCTGGAAGTCACGAGCCGCGTCGAGGCAGAGCAACTTGCCTCATCATAGGAGGGTGTCTCATGAATCAAGGAATGATCATCAAGTCTCATTTGGATCTGATTGACACCAAAGAAGTATGCCAATCACATCTAGCCACAGATAGTAAACTGATACCATATGTCTAT
>MZNV01001684.1:0-149151 GCA_002081555.1 Protostelium mycophagum | reverse complement strand
TCCGTTGTGCTTCTATAATTGTAGAGTTGAGGTCTGTGAGTTTCACGTGTTCACCGTCATAGCCAATAACCACCTGATTTTTTGGCCGAAATTCCAGCGAGATTCCCAGTCCGGCGGCTTCCTTGACTGCCCAAGTGTACCAGGGCTTGTCTGCTGTCCCGTTGTAGTCCATGATGTCCCACAGATCCCGTGTTCTCCAGAGCTTGACTGTCGCTGAGATGCGCGTGAATCTGTACACCTGCAGTCGTCCTCCCTGGCGTCGCGGGAGATGAAAGAGAGCTAAGGGTTGATCCATATAGCCCCATCCCCTGCGTAAGAGTATGTGATAACCAACTGCACCACGAAACCAGTTGTAGAGCACAACGGACTTACGTACAGGAAAAAAATTCTGTACAAAATTGTTATTTATTGGGACTCAGTCAGTCGTCAGCTTCTTAGATACCTGAGAAGAATCTTATCAGTGTAGATACAGACAAATAAATCTATACTTTTGTGATGAGGACAAGTTGAAGTGGTCATGAGGTGCATCAGTGAAGCAGAATCTGCTCCAAGACCTGACCATCAATTATTGATGAGACCTATGATCAATGTTGAGCCCTTCCATTGAACGAACTAGGAGCAGAGGTGTGGTTGTTTGACGTTCTCGGCTGTGGACATTTCCTCGGACCGATGATGGATATGTAGAAATGCTGAAGTTCTTGAAATGTATGATCTCATGGTTCTGCGCCAAAAGCTGTGAGCAGGCATCTCGACGAGACCCGATGAACCCGTGGATATGGGTAAGGCGAAGTGGACGAGGTCATTAATCCGTCTTCTTCATCTCAAACTTGATTTCTTATTGCTGGAGTCAAGGGGATAGAAAGACTCTGCTGCGTGAGACCAAGCTTCTTAATCTCTTGAGGAACGGAAGGAACTATGTAATATGAATCATTATTACTTCTAAAAAAATGACCCCTGCCTCAAGGTTCTCAAGTGTGTCTTAAGGCCAAGGACAAGACATTCGAGGTGATCACGGCCATTTCCCATTTTATTCTTTTTTGCCGAAGATAAACAAGATGATCTCTTGAGAACATGAAAGCGCAGATGGCAGCTAAAGATCATGCACACTTTAGACAGTGGATAGTGAGTTGTCTTGTTTCTCTTGTATAATGTCGTTTTCGGCAGGAACAACCATCTATAAAGAGGTACAGGCTCATGATATTCTTTTTATTTTAGACTGAGAGACTGGCGTCAGCAGGAGTCACTGTTCTGAACTTCTTGCGAGGTCCGGTCAACAACTTGTCCGCCAAGTCGTGGAAAGTTAACACCTTCGAAAATCAGTCTCTTCTACAACGTTGTAGACACGTCACCTCAGGGTTCTCCTTGTTAGCCTTCTCGTATGCACTCGTGGTGATATCTGTGGTTTTGAAGTTGTGAGAGTAACCGTCGTCTAGTGGGTCGAACCAGTGAGCCTCCTTCATCAGCTCATAGAACCAATCTTGTTCGGAGATATCCTGTCAAGACATCAGTACTGCACAAATTTTTGTGCCTCTGAGTTGTAGAGGGCGAGATTATTATAGGTTGAAACAGATAGAAAATACTCACTAAGGGAGTCTCTGGGATGTTCTGGTTGAACATGGTGATGTCGTCATTGAACTTGGGGTTTCCACCCCATCCCCTCAGTAACTCATCCTTCTCAAACTGGTCCATCACGTCCTCACCTATCAATTGTCATTATGACGTCATGATGACATCATCATGAGATAAAGTCACCTGTTAATGTGTCGATCTTGTTGTCGAAGGGGTCGTAATCATCCTCAGCCAGCTCTGTCTTCTTGTACAGAGGAGCGGGGAATCTGGGCATGTCCATTCTCTTCTGGATCTACAACCAGTCAGATTGGTCCTGCTGCAACATCTCGTGCACGTTGGATGCAGGGTCTGAGAAGCATATCTACAACGATGTAAAGACTCACTCTGAGATTGATGTCCTCGCACAGAACTTCAAACAACTTGGTCAGCTTCTCGGGCTCAATGCCGAATTTCTCGGCCCAGAGGTCCGTCTTCATCGCCTGCTCGTTCAAAATTTCGTATGGAGATGGGTCCACTTTAGGGTCTTTCTTTGTGGAAAAACCAAAGAGGTACTTCTGGAAGGCGGCAGCTTGTGATTTTCTCCTCTCTTCTGCGGCAGCCTTGTGTGGCTCCATTGTGACGTCGTACACGTGGGATGCGCTGGGAATGTTGAGGAAAATTGCGTGGAATTTAGACGAAATTTCACTCACACACGGTTGCGCTGTGGCATGAAGACTCTGAGAGAGACCATCTTGCCGGTCTTTTCAAAGTATTCCTTCTGCTTCCTCTCAGCGATGGCACATCTCATTTTGTACGCGCGTTCCAGGAATGCGCAACCAGCTCCTGCGGCAGCTCTGGCCTGTTCTATTTTTAGGATGATATTCTGTAATTCTTTTTGGATTTTACCTCTGGGTCGGTGATGCCCATATCGATCATGATCTAATCACGTCAGTTCCTTCAAAGGTGACAATCTACAACGGTGTACAGACCTGTTCTGCGTTCTTCTCGTTGACCACATCAGCTTCAGGCACCCAAGAGTCTGTTCTGTGTTGTGGTGGCACGATCACATCCTTCAATGATGATTCGTAAGAGTAGACAGGGTTTTGACTCTCTACAACTCCAGCCACAAGCTCTGAAGATGGTCTGAAATCTACTACCGTCTTTGCGAATATTTGGTACAAGAGGAATTCTGCGGCCAGATCTGCCTCAGCAATCTACACTCGGTCAAAACATTCCTCGTTGTAGAGAATCACCTGGCTGGGCTGTGGCTCGGGGACTGGCACGACCGGCCTGGGGAACAACTTGTCCCTCAATTCGTCCGCGTACTCCTTCTCGTCCATATTTGTGAATTCACCAATGGCCTCCTGTTCTTCATCTATCATCTCTCTCTCTTGGAACAGCTGTCCTCCCTCTTGTCCCTTGTCCCTGACTCTCTTCCCGGAAGTGGTCCGGTTTCCGTCAAAATAGTCCACTTCGGAATTGTAAAAGTCCGACTGGTCGTTCCGTCTGGACGCGGCGGCCTCCTGCTTCTCCAGGACTTTGGAGAAAGCGTCGTCTTCTTGGAGGTCTTCTTCGTGGATATTGCCTGTGTCGATGTCTTCGTCTGTGTCCATCAGCTCTCTCCTTTGTGCGGCTCTGGTTGCGCTACTGGCGCGGATTATTGGGGGGACTTCTTTGAGGTCGTGCTCTTTCATGAACTCTTTAAGGGCTTGTTTTCCCTCGTCTGAGTCGGCCCAGGCATTCTTCACTGAGATGGTCAGAGTCACACTTTGGCGATGGATGACATATATGATATCACAATGCAATGTCTGTGTAGTACACAATGTCTGGAGTATAATAGATTTTCGGAAATCAAAGTCATGCACAAGAAATAACAATATTTTTTGGACAGTAAAACTTACTCTCGTCCTGGAGGTCCATGTAGTATTTGGATTCTTCATAACCTTCTGGTGGCTGAGCATTAAATCTTCTGTGGGGGAGGTGCGCGAATTCCTGAGAGTTTGAGTTCTACAACGAGACACCACATATTTTTTAGTATATAATTAGAGGTTGAACACTGCAGCTCTGCCGCAGCTACTATGATTACAAGTCAAAACTGATGGAAAGATAAGTGAATAAACCATAATTACATCAAGAACGTGGGGGTAGTGCTCATCATAGACGACTTCTCCAAATATATCAATGGCCTGTCCATTCTTGATATCTTCCAGTTCTCTGTTCTGTGCTTCAAGGTAGGGGTCGTTGTATCTGGAGATCTGATATCGTCATTTTCCCGCCAAAAAATTGAATTCAAATGGCACGTACGGGTCTGAGTTGCAGGGCCTCCAAGTTCTCTGCTTCGTGAAATGTCCTGGGTTCTTGGAATGGTGGGGAAGGTTGATCCTCAGAAAATCTGACCCCGTTAACCAACTTCTCATTCGAATGATTCGTTGTAGACACCAAAATCCCACCTGGGCCTCTCCAGCACGGGGTTAAAAATAGCATCGAATATCTCATTGTTCGTTTCTTGCTGCTTCTTAACTCTATTGGTCATAAAGTCCATTAAGGCGTTTGTGAACACTTCGGGGTCAGTCGAGTCCAGCGGTGATATTTCGTCCGTGACCTCTTCTTCTTCTTCCTCAGGGACGGACTTCTCCCTCTTAGGAGCTGTGCGTGTCAGTTGTTTTCTGGAAAATCTTTTGGCTCACGTTGGTTGCGTTGGTACCAGTCCCAGACATTGTCCTCTGTGATTTGGTTACCGATACGTTCCATTTTGAGTAGATGTGCCTCTTCGCACACTTCGTCGAATCTTCTCATGAGCTCCTTTTCCAACTGTTTATCAAAAGGTTGTCTGTGCGTCATCAGCTCCGTATTGAAAAATTTCATAATTCGCAACTACAACTCGCCACAAGATCCAAGCGATATTTTAATCGTTGTAGACAGAGGATTTCTAAAATTCAAGATGGACATACACAAGTCCAGAGCGTAGTTTGTCGATGGTCATGTAATCTGAGCTCCACAAGACGTGGGTTGTGGCGCTTCCTAATTTGACCTTCATTCCGTATCTACAACGAGTCAGTTATTTTGGCGGGAGAATTGTAGACTCACTCTTCCTTGAAAGTAGGTGCAGATCGGGCGATCTGGTCGATTCTCAAGACCTAAAACAAAATCATCCCGTGAATTCAAGTGTTGAAAAATATATTACCTCATCCACTCTGCTGACGGGTAACCTGGCAACGGCTGCCTCTATGCTGGCCTTGTTCAAGTTGAGGGATGTGGCGTTGGCGTGATCCTCTTCGTTGTACAGTGGCTTTATGTTTGTTTTTGTGTTCCAGTGTTGGAACAGTTCGTCCAGCTCAGTTTCTGCCTCCAAAAGTGCCTTCACCAACACCTGGGAAAATGTCAGAACATCGGGAAATTAAAACTGCAGATCTGACCTCCTTGTCAAAAGGTTCGTTGCTCTTCCACTTGGCAAGCTCACTCTCTGGTGTGCTAACATTCAAGAATGCCTCTCCTCCCTCGAGGGCGGGGCCGGTTCTCTACACATATTTAATAACATTTAATTTACAAAGAAATTTCAAGGGTAGAGCCCCACATTGTGGAAGACAAGAAGATAATGAACATTTGAGATGAATGTGATTAAAACACGTACGTCCAACTCAAGAAGAAACTCTCTCTCCCAGCTATGTTCGAAGGGCTTTTTGATGATGGAAGATTTGATTCTCTTGTCCAAAGCAACGTCCACGATTTCCTTCAAATGAGGGAATACCTCCCTGAAATAATGAATACCATAGGCACAGAAGAAGGTGACTTGTGCATGATCAGTATGAAGAATACTCACTCTCTTCTGGCTGCAGGGGAGTCTAATAGAAGATGTGCTCTGGTGCGGCTTGGCATCATGGCGCTGTCCCATTCGAAATATTTTCCAGCTGTGAATTTCTTGGGTTGCGCGAATTTAGTCTGGAAGTAAGAACGGTTCTGTAAACGATGAGAACTGTGGATGACGTCATCAAACATTTTACGTACCATTAAGAAGAGGGTGGCGTCCTTCTCCACGCCGAGAGACTCCTCAAAGCTGAGTTTATTATCTCTGACGGCCTTCAGCACATCGAGGTTGACGCGCAATGTGTGAGCGTCAAATATTGCCATCTTTTGGTGTAATTTACGCAGAAACGGTATTTCAGAGCTCTTCAAGGCGTTCAAGATCTGCATGAGATGAATAAATGTCAAGAATGAGGTAAGTACTTACTCCCTCGACTGTGTCGTGTCCAAAGGCCTCTTCTATCGAGTCCGCGTATGCAGAATATTGGGTCTCAGTTTGAGGATCTACAATGCGTCAAAATCGCAAAGAGGGACACGTGACCTACCTGCCCAAGCACGATCCCATTCTTTGACTATGTCCAATATGCTGTCTGTCTCTACAACGGGTGTGTGGCTCATTCTGCCGACATTTATTTGTGTACATCACAATCAATTGAGACTCACCTTTCAGCAAACATCTTGATCATTTCTGTGGATATATAGTGGTTGGCAAATCCGTATGTTCTATTTAGATGTTAATAGAATGATATAAATATGAAGAAACTCACACCAAGTCTTTGCCCTCAAGAGGTACTCCTGAAAGTCCCAAAAATATTCCAAAGTTGCGAGGCATATTCGCCAAAAAGTGGGTGCTTCCAATTGGTACCAAACCGTCCGCTACGATTTTTTAATGAAAATTTGGTGTTTTTTGGGGCTCACCTGCGTCGTTGAAAGAGACGATGGATTGGTTTGTGGCAATACGAAGACCTCCGGCCAAAAATAAAGAGGCTCCGACTCCGTCTGCATCACTTTAATAAAAAGAATTGAGATGAGGAAATAAAGTTGTGGAATGATGGTCACGCCATTTGACACACGGGAAAAAAAAGAATAAATCATGTGTTCATCAACTCACTTGCAGCTCCATCTAAGATTGGGATGAAGGGCTTCTGCCATGCATTAAAGTATCTCAACACATTAATCAAGCTGTCTAGGTATTGATGCTTCTCGGCGTCTGATGTAGTTGCCAGAGCTTAAAAGTCAATCGGTGATAATGTAGAATAAAAGTTCGAAGCACTCACTGACAAAGTCCATTCCAGAACACCAAACACTTCCAAAAGACTTCAGCATGATGGAAGAGTAGGCGTTTGAGGAACCATAGTACTAAGGACATTCGATCAGATCACCAGTCTTTTGTCTGAATCTTACCAGGGCATACTCTACTAAAGACTTTACGACAGTTGGTGAGAGATGATTTAGTGTTGAGGCCGAATTAAAATGTAAAAATGGGCTGAGCTCATAGCCAGTCTCCATCCTCACAATAGGTCCGCTGTCTCTGGCATTTTCCAGTGTGATCAGTTCAGGCACTTTGATCTTGTAACCCAAACGAGTGAGGTGATCCTCTTTCACAACCTTCTTTTGGGGAATCTCATAGATATCAGTCCAGTGGGGTATGTGTGGTTTGACCTTATAAAGTCAATGAAGAACAGCATATCATCAGCGGTGATTACCCTGTGATTGTGATTTTTATGTTGCTTGGTCTTAAACTCTTTCAACTCCCTGCTACTGATGGACCTCGAAAAGAGGGGAGTGGGGGTGGACCCTATATCAGAATAAGACAAGACATTATTTGATAAGTTCTTATTGTCAATATATATACCTTTTACTGCTCTGAGGTTCTTCTGCTGGTGTCTTAATAGGACCAGCATCTCCTCTTCCTGATATCGCAGTATGTGAGATCAGATCTCATCAATTTTTGTCGACAAGATATTCACCGTCGACAAATTTGCAACAGAAAATCTGCAAAAAAATCATGAAAAAGCCAACCCAAGGCGCAATCGATCACAGTACAAGTCACTCTCTTTCTTCGACACCAAGCGAGATAATTCATTTTAATGAACTGGGTGAAGAGTTTATGTCGGTGACTGTTTTATCCGAGGAAATAGAACCAACAACGGCGGCTGGTCCGGCGAGTATACCAGCAGCCACACCTAATGTAGAAGCACCTATGGTCTGAGCCACAGCAAAAGCACTCCCAGCCGAGGTTGCTGAGCCCATCATACCTGCATCATTTCAGTTTTGATCTTCGTCGGCGTTACTCACTTGCTGCGATAGAACCGGCAGCAACGCCCCCTGATTTGAATCCAATCGCTGCAATGGCGGTTTTTGCCGCAGCGATCACGCTAACAGTCGTGGTGGTGCCAACCCCCACGGACTTGATGCCCTGGATGCTCTCCTCTTCATCTTGGCAGGCGGACACATACAATAAGAGGCACACGAAGAATATCGAAGTTTTCATTTGTTCTGTTGTGAAAACATGTTTTGTGGGACGAAGGCAAAAAATCCCAAGCACTTCGGAAAGATGCGTGAATTGTCGCTTCCCAGGAGGCCTTTATAACCGCTTGTGAACATGTCTACTACCGTGACTTGGTGGACAATTAGCATTTCCCGGCATTTTTCGGTGCCTTCCTGGAATTCTTGGCTCATTGCGATAAATTCGCACACGGTAATAAAGCAGCATAATTCGCGCTTGTGTGCATTTCGAGGAATTGCAAGTGTAGAAGAGCATTTTTCTTTTATATAATTTATGTACAGTAGGGGTTGCCTCCGTTCTCGTTACATTGGTTGGGACAAGTGGCTACGTCAATCCATTGGGAATCTACAACAGATCAATCTCTGGCAGTGTACAATGACAAACCTGCTCCGCAGTGTTTGATCTTCTTGTCTTGACAAGCCCAAACGTTGGGAGTGCAGCCGCTGCCACCGCCACCAGAAGAGCCTGTGAAAGTTTAGAACTCAGGATCAAGATGAAGGATGCACCTCCTCCGCTGCTTCCACCCCCTGATGTCATACTAGCGCAGTGTACGTAAGTTCCTTGTACACTACAAGTCTGTCCTGTTCCCATCTTGCACTGTACCGTGTCATTTTGGCGGGAAAAGTGGGCTATAGTAACAAACCTGGATGTCGCGGTAATCCAACAACTTTGCGTTTTGGTGTGTCCAAGAGCCATCGGGGCATGAGAAGTAAGCATTGGGATTCCAGCCAGTAAGACCGCCATCCCATATAGAACTGCAGTGAGAGGAAGGCAGCTCCTGCACTTCTACCTCGAATGGACCACCATCGGCATCGACTCCTGTCATGGCACGGTAGATGGTTCTGGAGACATCATGAGCGCCACCAGAGGCATCAATACCAAATCCCTATGATACATTATACTGGTGACAGACAGGTGAATCACCATACCAAAGTCACGGCGTTATTTTTCAAAGAGGTAAATTGGTAGCAAACGGGATCGCAGGCGTTCACTCCAGGAAAGGATACCTGTAAAGGTGTCAGTGAAGGAAAGAGAAGCTCAATGAGGAACTCACCACATGGCGAGTATCAACATGACATTCAAGAGCACCGATAGAGGATGAATATTGTCCATCTTCATGAGCGTGAGGAGTGATGGACAATCGATAAGCGGAGGTATTAAGCAGGCAAAAAGAGGCCAAGAGGGCGATGGTGCGCTTCATGTTGAGCTGTCGAAATGGGCATGTGGCAGCCGTGGAAATGTTGAGCGAGAATTCTTGACTCTTCCGTCATTGTTAACGGAATTTGCGGTAAGGAACGTGCTCTTAGCGTATTGTGCAGAATTAGTTATCGAATAATTGCAGGACCTTAGGGGGACACCTGCCAGATCTTCGATTGAACTTTCCAAGAATTTTTGAGTATCTCCCTTTCATTTTATTACTCATTGAATAAGTATGATGTGACAGTCCCATTGACTAGAGCTAAGATGGTCTGTACTTCTGCCTCCTCATTTCTATCCATTTTACCAACGCAGAAACAAGCTGCCCAGTCATCCAGTGTCACCTCCCTCTTCAGCTGCATCATGTCAACGAATAAATAAGATTTTTACTCTTGCGAGATTTCAAATATCTTTTGGACCTGTGTGCCACAAACCAACAGAAAAATGCCTCAAATTCGCATTACTTGCATTTTATATCAACCATTCAGAAGTTAAAAGTGAAAAAATATAAGGCAGACCTCTCCCTCTCTGTAAAGGTGCACTGCGTCAAAGTGGCCGATACAAAGGAGCCCGTCGACGTTATTTCTTGTCCTTCGTGTAGGAAGCCGCCGCATCTGTGTGATCACGTGATCTGTTCTGAAGAACGGCCTCGCCTCAAAAGCGTCGACAATGTACACAAGACCATCCCTGCATGCTACGACAATCTACAACATTTAATTCGCAAAAAAAGTACACTGACTATCCACCTGTTGCTTCTCGTTGCGTTTTGACACGTCATCGTTGTAGTGACCAGGTCTTTCCGCAAAATTTCCGACAACAAAACACGTGATGGGTGACGGTAATCTTAACGTGAAAACTTTCTCAGATCTCGCGTAGAATTGTAGTGCGTCAGATCCTAATTTCATGAGTTTTACTCAGAAACTTTTAAATATCTGACTTACCATTTGATACTACAATGAGATGTGTACAGACTCCCATCTTGTCGACAGTGCTGATCATCTCCATATTATGTACACTCCCACCTCTATGTCCCTGTACACTGTCGACATCACAGAATTCCCGCCAAAAAGTGACTCACCCCCTCTGTGCTGGTCATGCGAGAGTAGTTAATTTCGCGCGCATGAGAGTCGAATTTAAATTGTATTTCTGCTGGAGAGCGCAGCGCAGAGACGAGGCCTGTAGATTCAGCGATTAAAATGGTCTGATCTCGATTATCAACCGCCAGACAGGTAATCGTGGAGCCGCAGCGATGTCTGGAGTGATTAAAAATGTGGTGTTTTTAATGATCAATCACCTTGCCAAGATCTCACCAGAGGCAAATAAGACAACGTTTCCATCTGCATCTCCTGTAATCAGGTCGCAATTATTGGAAGAGCTGTTCCCGTGACGATGAAATGAGAGCTTCTGTATCGATCCACCTTTCGTCTCGATAGAGCCCTCACTCTCCTGATTCCATAACTGGATACGTCCATCAGGTAGTCCCATGATTAAAGAAGGTGGTCCATCTCTAATTTGTCCAATCTAAAATCATGATTTGTGAGGTGCTCATTGTGAGAGATATCACCTCGATACAGTTTATTAAGAAAGGGAATGTGTGGCGCCATTGTTCTTGTTGTGGTGCCGGATCAACCTCCATTCGTTATTTGATTTTTGAAATGATCTTGATCACATCCTCCTGAGATGACATTTCCTGCCATAAATTGAATCCAGACACCAAATTGAAACACAAGTTTAGACTCCTCATCAAGCTTTCTCTGTTGCACGAAAAGAAGCTGAAACATGTACAAATTTTATCTGGTGACCACATTCACTTTCGATGATGTCTTTCCATTCAATGTGGAGGTCTTCGGTTTCAACGCATTGAGAAGGGGTTGTTGGCTCTTCGTAACAGAGGACAACAGATCGATTCTCATCTTCTTGATGTCATCATTCTTACTCTTGCCAAATATAGAGGCAGAAGCCACTTGTAGCTTCCTCTTCTTGAGTGACTGCAGCAGTGAGCCCTTGTCTTTGGCGAATACAACTTGTTCTGCTGCGATACGGTCGCTGTCATTGCTGGGCAGTAGCGCCATCGGTAGTCCTAAACCTCTCAGTAAATATGATAACGACTAGAAAGGAAATCACGAGTTCAGTACAAATTCAGCAGAAGAAATAAATAAAATTGTTTCGAAAAATCGCAGTGTATTAAGATATACCTTCGAAAAAGTCAAACAGTTTTCAATGTCTATTTGTTTATGCTTGTATTCATTTCATGCGCAATGAAGCAAAAAAATCACAGCACAAACACACGAAAAAATATATTTAAATATACAATTGATGCATTCCTCAGCAGAAGAAATAAATCGTTTCACAGAAAAGAATGAGCTTCACCTTTCAGCCTCCCATCCCTCTCCATACTCTGCTGCTCTTTCCTCTGTCTTCTGTTCTCTGCTCTTAATAATGCATTGACCTCCCTCGTATCGTTTCTCTTCTCTTTGAACGCCAACAGATCTTCCAGTTGTGGTACGGATTCTTTGGCCTTGGCGATGTCTTTAGAGGCATGTTCTAATCTAAAAAATGGGTCCTCAGCCATCTTTTCGGAATGTTCTTCGCTCATCAATTGGAGGACACCCGTGTCTGAATTATCCCATGTTTCTGTCTTTCTCTCCGCGCCCACTTTGACAATGTACTCTGAATTTTTTGGATCGGTCTCAACCTCTATACGATGGCTGCAGAGGTGACATTTCATACCAAAGTTCCATATCTTGGTACTGAAGTAATTTCCGGCTTGTTTCTTCTCCGCGTTGAAACGTACACCCTTTCCAATGTGAGCTTTGCATCCTCCACACCAGATGTTATAGGGCATCTCGAAACGGACGATGAGAATGCCTTCATGCAGCTTGCGGGCTCGATCTCTGAGGGGATGTTGACCGACAAAGGTGTTGATAGACCCCTTAGATGGGTCCCAATCTGGTGGGTAATATTTGTTTGTCACACGACGATCGGCCATCTTTTTGATGTGATCTGATGAAAATGTTCGAATCACCAAAAATTTTGAGGAAATGGCTCGTTGTTTGTCGCCAAGGTTTTATCCTGATTTTTTAGTTCCAAAGTGTCTTGAGCTTCTTCCTCGTGCTTCTTGATCCATTTTCTATTGTCCAAATCGTTTGAAGTCTACTTCGAGATAATAGAAGGATAAATTACTGGAACAATAAGACTTTATATATAAATTAAATTTAATTTGAAGACAAGGATATCAGATCAAGACTCTCCAATAAGCATAGGTTTATAATCGATTTATGATGCATTATTTCGATTGGAAAAACCTTTCAAACCGGTTTAAAGTCGCATTGCATTGTAACGCAATTTGGGTGATTCATACATATCACATCGACCACACAAACATGTCCGTTAATCGGAAATTGCAAGGTAAGAGAATAAGAGTTTGTCAAAGAGGGTTATTTGCCAAGTTAACTGAACCACTCTTGGTGCTAAATTTCGACCAGGCGAGATAGATCGTCTCCTCAAGAAGGTGATAGAGGGGACAGAAGAGTTCGACAATATTTTAGAGAAGGTAATTCATACGGCTAATAATACTCTTTAATTTCATATTTCCCTCTGATCTCTGCGCAGGTCCATTCAGCGACATCGGCGAACCAAAAGGAGAAGTATGAGTCGGATCTGAAGAAGGAAATCAAAAAGTTACAAAGAAGTCGAGACCAGATTAAAGCCTGGATAGCCTCAAACGATGTGAAGCAAAAGAACCCTCTACTTGAAGCCAGAAAAAATATAGAGAGCGTGAGTCCACTAACATACCTTTGAGCGTCTAATACACCAACATTTTGGTCAATTTGGCACCAATCTGACCTTTCCCTCAGAAAATGGAACAATTTAAGGCCTGTGAACGTGATTCAAAAATGAAAGCCTTCTCAAAAGAGGGTCTATCACAGGCAACAAATGACGACGACGGAAAGAACACACAACGAAATTGGATCGGCAAATCACTACGATCTTTATCGTAAGTCTCCTCTTATTTCTCATGATCAGATCTTATCGAGCCCATATCAACGCTAGATCAGCACCTAATTGCAAATTTTAAATTTGTGTAGAGATCAAAAAGATTTGGTAGAGGCAGAGATAGAGACATTACAACCCGTCACAAAAGGAAAGAAAACGGTGCCCAACCCGAGGTGAGGATATACCTCTCTCTGCCTTCTTAACAGATGTAGGGCGGAGGAGTTGGCCAGACAAGTCGAGCGACATAATTTCCACATTGACAAGCTCGAAAAGATTCTTCGAAATCTTGAAAACGACACGATCACCACCGAACAGGTACGTACACCCACCTGAATCGCTCTAAAAATAGAACATGTCTGATTCGATCCGTGATGTGACATGTACAGGTGGATGAGATCATGGACGGTGTAGATTATTACATAGAGAGCAATGCAGACCCAGAATTCATTGAAGATACAGAAATATACGACAGCTTAGGCCTCAAGGTAAAAATTTACTTTAATTTTCAGGATCAAATTCTTGAGCCCTTTTTCTGAGAAAGTATTAGGAAGACGAAGATGGCTTTCTGCGGTCTTCTACAGGAGATCTATCAGATAGTGATGAAGAAAATGAGGATAATGACAGGGGAAGACCTGGCCTGACTCAATCTACAACGGCCATTCCGACACAGCCAACACCGCCCCCTGCTGCTGCCAAGCTTAACGCGAGTACAGGCGTGTTGATTAGTGCGAATAAACCGAAGGCACCACCAGAACCATCCCCGCCAGGTTTGAAATATTCATGAAATTTTGTACTTATGATTCGTAGTTAAGGCTGCTGCTGCTGCTGCTGCTGTTCCCCCATCACCACAGAAACCTCCGCCAACACCTGTCGCTCAGTATTCAATATTGAGTAACAACCTGAAAGCCGCTCAACAAAAGGCTGCAGCTGCACAGGTGATAACTCATTATATTAACCTTTTTTTGTTGCATAAAATATCTTGTTTATTGTAATACCTGGGAGTTCCTCTGTACATAATTATTCGTTGGATGCAAAACCGACTCATCGTGATAGGCTGAAGCACAAAAATTGGCGGAGGCACAGAAGCAGGCAGAGGCACAAAAGTTGGCAGAGTCACAGAAACAAGCTCAAGCTCAAGTAGCAGCGCAAGCAGCACAACAAGCCGCAGCTGCACCCACCAACACCCCGAGAAAAGTCACACCCTCGGCCCCTACTCCAGGTTTGTCCATCTACAGCTCTATTTACAAAGGTTCCTGCTAATCCTCCCAGTTGCCTCGACAACAACACAACCTGTCACAATCGCGAGACCACGAAATGTGTCCACGGGCCCAGCGGGTGCCACACCACAAGGTAAGTTATATTAATATTGTTACAGATTTTAATATGACTAGCATCACCGGCAAAGCCATCGTCCGTTCCTTCTGCCGCTGCAATTGCGGCTTCACAATCTCCAACAGAAGACCAAGGTGTACAGTATAACCAATTCGTTCGTAACGCTCCGGGAAGCAATGCTTCCATAACCCCACCATCTACAACACCGTCTTCTATCACCCCTCCTCCCACCCCCGCCATGTCCGCCGCCATCGCCCCTCCCACCTCCGGAAGTGCGGCATTGCCGTATGTGTCGTCGACAACACACACCCCGGGCGGAGTCACACCATCAAACTCCGCCATCATTCCTCCCTCTGCCAACTTGATGAACCCAGTCATCGGAACGCAGGTGAGAAATCCTCGAAATTTCATCGAAAAATCTGATGTAGACAGCCCATGTCAGAAGATGGCAGGCCGCATGAGATGTTTGAGAGAAAGTACTTGGACGAATCTGATGATAAGAACGACGTCACTTTTGACGACCAGAATCACACGGGTGCCGGAACACTCGCTGATTTTGCTTCTGCCACACAGCACAAATTCACACCAGGTCCGCAATCTTTCTCCTCACTACAATCAGATGATTTAATTTTTTTATTTCTGGTGCAGAAGTTTTTTGTCGTTCTACACACTGAAAGACTTAGGAATGGCCGGCATGGAACAGCATACAGATAGCATGATGAGTCTCTTAGAATCTTCTATGAAGTTTCTACCAGAGGCAGTTGATAGTGAGAGGCACAGACCCAAGCCAAATGCTTACCCGACACCCAGCCATTACCCACAGGTATTTCTTCATTATCGAAATAGTATTATTGCTGAAATTGGAAGGCACCTGCTCAGATTTTCGAGAACCCGGCATTGTTTGAGAAGTTTGACACAGACACGTTGTTCTTCATCTTTTACTTCCAGCAAGGCACATACCAACAGTACGTAAATTTGACATAATCTGCGCTGCCACATTTCTTTGTCAAAATGCACTTGCGCAAATTGTATCAAAACAGCCGTAAATCAAATTTTTGTACAAAAAAAACACAGAAGAAACATTTTTGATTCTACAAATGATTCTAACATAAACAGATACCTCGCCGCTAAAGAATTGAAGAAACAGTCGTGGCGTTATCACAAGAAATATCTGACTTGGTTTCAACGCCACGAAGAGCCAAAGGAGATATCTAACGACTATGAACAAGGAACATATGTATATTTCGACTACGAGACAGGATGGTGCCAGAGGAAGAAGACAGAGTTCACTTTTGAGTACAGGTTCTTGGAGGATTACGATTGAACAATAAAATGAGCATTCACCTTGGAATCACTGAAAGAACTCACAAGAAGGCACCTTGAGAATCATTGTGGGCCATCATCGCAGACTTGTTCCGGATGCTTTTATTTCTTCAGGAGGTCCAAGCTCTCCACTTCTTCTCAAATTGCTCAATCTTCTCTCTAGATATGACTTGATGAGCACGTCTGTCTTGTTCGAAACCAAGCTGCCACTTGTCAGTTCAATATTTCTGATAATTCACTGCATACCTGCTGTTATCTGAGAACATCAGGATACCATCATGATATCTCATATCTGCCTTGAATTCGTGATCTGTAACTTGTACGCCCTCATCCCCACCGTATCTTGACTACACTCCCTCCACAGAACATCACTCACATAAGTCATCTGATGGATCCTAGGGATGACTTCTAAGCGTTAAAAGCCATTTTAATTCGATTTTTCATCGCAAACATTTAGTGAAAGCAGGAAACTATGACAGATTGGAAAATCGAGGTTTTGTGTCCGGATGCAATTTGCAAATAATGATTGATCCTTTATCGCCCAAGGATGGCACGCATGTCTTCTGCAGAATAATTCTTCACATTCTTGTTGTTGTATCTCTTTCTGTGACTACGAGTATTCAATATTTTGTATTTTTTCTCGCTCTTTTCAAGAAGTTTCAAATCTTCACAAAACATTCTTATCACTCACATTAAGTGTTTTGGAACTCTGCTCTTCTCCTCTTCACTTTCGCTTTCTGAATCATCAGAACTGTCTTTTTGTGTCTTTTTCTTCTTTTTTGGGTTTTCATCTTCAGAGGATGACTCTTCGGATGACTCATCTGATGATTCCTCTTGCTTCTATATTATTGTCAAAGATGTTGATTTGTCATACATGATGGCCGGTAAAGAACAAACCTTCTGGGTCTTTTTTGCTTTTTTCTTGGGTCTTTCATCTTCTGAAGATTCGGCATCCTCGGCGTCTTGTTTCAGTTGAGATAAGAGTTCGTTGAATTCCACAGCACCAGATCTCCAATCGGGTCCATTGTGGGTGCCGGCGCCAATACCTGAATCGGTTAAAAAGACAAGATATGTAAATGAAAATTGGGAGGATGGATCGTCAGGATAAATGGTAATTAGAACAGCACTCACCTCTATTTTCAAGGTTCTTCTTCACTTTGACATAGTTTGTGTTGCCATCCTCGTTTGTTCCGAGACCTTTACCCTCTGTCCATCCCATTTTCTGTAACATTTTAAAGCCGAAACCGCTCTTATTGTTGGCCCAGAGCTTGTTGTTGGGATCGACAGAGGAGATCTGCAGGGAATGTAATTTTCTCGTCATCTTGAACCACGATCTTTGATCTTATACTACTGACAGAAACAAACCCTATTTATGTTAGATGACGTCGTTTTGAGAAGTGAGTGATGTAAAAACAATCGGCTCACCTGAAGATGAGAAACAGAAAAACTAAAATCTTCTGCGGGCAGACCGCCCGGTCACGTGACTAAAATTTGAATTCATCACATCAGAGAAAAGTCCCAACGATCCCGCAACACCATTTCCTTTCTTTGAGTTCTTATACTGCCAATAACAGGGTTATACTGTGTTGAGGGTTTGAGGATCACATAGGCTGTAAATCATAGGTACTACGCCGGATATGACTTCTCTTTTTTCAATGAAATGTCATGTTCTTGAATTGGAATGACTGGAACAGATTGACCATTAGAATGTCAGGGATCAAAGACCTCCTTCAATATCTTGTTCAATTTGATCCAGAAAGGTGATGTCATTTCCCAAAACTGGGCTGATCGTATGAAGATGGTCCACCTTATCTGTGGCTATGGAGAATGAGGGTATCACCACGGTACAAGACATGATCGGTTTGGGAGAGAATGACACGAGCATGTTGGGCTTCAACATGGGGGAGAAGATTAGGTTTAGAAGATACCAGAGTGAGTTCTATATCAATTAATTCATTTTCAAATTTCTGTCAGACGAATGTTGATCGCTGCTGTGGAAACGTCATCACAATCACATTATATCAACATCATACAAACTAAAAAGCTGATCATTCTAGTCGAACAATTGTTGAAAAGAATAGCTAATTTGAGTGATATTACACCGGAACAATACAACCCAGCTATACGCCAGCTAAATCAAAACAGTCATCTCGTGCCACACTGGGCCATGTTAGATGATGAAGAACTCACACATCTCGTCTTCGCACACCAATGAACCATAGTTTTTGAATCGCAAATTTGAATAAATAACACATAATCAAAGAATTCCTCAGGTTCTGATCCTCTATTCCAATACATCCAATGAATCAAGTTCATCAGACTTCGAAGAATAGAAAATTAATTTGTACAGCCGTGTTTGATGTTGGTTGCCGCAATCACGCTCCCCACGGTTTTTTAAAATAGAATTATCTGAATTTTTGATGATTTTATCCTGATGCGCGCCAATGGTGTGCTTTGTAGAAAGAGTTTTCCACTAGCGCCGGTCTGAACATGTTATTGGAATGAAATGAGAGAGCTCTTTGTGGCCAACATGCTGGTGAAATACCCCTCAGATTGCGAGTTTCCTGCATTTTGGTGTTGGCTTGGGACGTGGAAGAGTCCGAAGACCCAGTTTGTGGGGACAGTCTCCTGCTGGATTTCTGCTGTTGGGGTTGTACAGCACATGAGGCCTTTCAGTTTTTGGTTGGTAGTGTGATGTGCACAGTTACTCAACATTTTTGAAAGGTATTGAGAAGGCAATTGGTGTGCCACCTGGTGATCCTCTTTCAGCCAGTTGTTTTTGGCTGATTGTAGAGAGAGAATTAATCGTCACTTCCCGCGCAAATTCCACCTTCAAGTCGCCGATCTTTCTCGATGCCGAGTGATAATCTCTATTTGGACAACCTCGACAATTGGATTCAAGAGGAAAATAAGATTGTGAGAAGTAAACGATTGTCTCATTATTAATAAATCAAGGTCACTTACAAATGGCTCAGTCATGAACTCAAGGTCTCCGTGAACCTCGCGAAGAAGTGAGTTTGATACTTGACTGGTTTGTTTTAATGCGAGGAAGGATGTTGTATGCCTACAGCCAGCAGAAGGGGAAGAAATTAAAGATCATATACCTGATTACCGGGAAGAAAGATGATCAAATAGAATTCAAACTCGTTAGTGACGACAAATTAGAAGGTAATCTTTTGCGGACGCACCTGATTGATCACATCCTAGAAACAAAATCTTCCTATGATGACGTAGAAGGCTTGCACGTGTACAGTATTCAAAAGACACTCCCAAGTGATCCTGTAGCGCTCTGGAATATCGACGCAGCACAATGCCAAGCGGCTCTGCAAAGAGGCGAAGGTGCCGATTATTTGGACAACAGGCACGGTGCCATCTCCTTCGATCTGCAGAAGAGATCAGGAAGAGAAAGAAGAGAGGTAAGAGATTCATGTTAACTCTCATTTTGACGAGTTGTGGAAAAGGGCAATAATTGTTTTGTTCAATAAATTCTTTACAATACTTCAAAGAGACTTTGGAACCAAACGGTAGTTATATATGCACTTCCGTGAAATCAAAGCTTGCATTTTATTTTATTTCCATTATCGTCTGCAATAACCAAAAATAGGTGCAACACGCAGCATCCAAAGGTTTCGAAAATGCAGCGAAGGTGAAAGAGGAGGATAAAAAGAAGACAACAACAACTATTCCGAGCAATATTGTTCCCGCCGCAACTGCGGCCACTGCCACAACGGGGGGCAAAGGAAAGACGACCATGAACTCTTTTTTCAAGGTATCTACAACACCATCTACACTTCATAATCGCATCTGTTTCACAATAAGTGGTACTGCAGTTTGTGAAGAGTCATTCGAGCTCGATGATTTCACTTTTGAAAAGAATTATATTTTGAATTATTTTGTGAAAAATGTAATGGTGGGCAGGCACAAACAAAAGATACTTCCGCACAAAAGCCAGCGGAGAAACCAGCGGAAAAACCGATCAAGAAAGAAGCGTCACCTGTCAAATTGACACCTGTCAAGGTACCACCACGAACTTTCAAAATTCTCTGACTCGTTGTAGAAGGAAAAAGAAGAAGAGCCGAGAGAATCTTCTGATGAGGAGTCAGACGATTCTCCCGCCAAAAAACCGACCAAGGCGGCAAAAAAACCAGCCAAAAAATCGAAGCCGACAAAAGAGGAAGCAACCCCCAAGCGCAAGGTTTGTACAACTTTCCCGCGCGATTTCATCTCACCCAGTTGTAGATGGCACCAAAATCATCGAGTCCCGCACAGAAGAAAACGAAAAAAAAAGACGAAGAGGATGAAGAAAATTACTCCACACCTATCAAAGTCAGCAGAAAGAGGCGCATTGTAGATTCACCAGAAGAAGATTTGGCGCCAAAACCAAAGGGTGAGGGTCTACATCGTTGTAGAGGCTGAGGATGTATAGTGTCAAGCAGATCAGATTCATCTGAGAGTGAAGAGGAAGACGATCCTTCTCAGTCCCAAAGTTCACAGAGTCAGTACAATCTATTTTTTTGTATTTTTGTGAGGTTCTACATCATTGTAGAGCGGATCACTTGATTGTTTTTTGTTGTGGAAAACGTGATGAAAAAAACCCACAACCATTTGAACAAAAAGTTATTTTTTGTGTTGAACTCAACCAAAATAAATAAATCTATTCGAAATTCTTGATGTCATTTTATTTTATTCAAAATAGAAGAAGAACACCTGAAATAGTCTTTTTACTGATGAAGCCGTAGAGAACGAAAGCGATGAAAGCCCAGAGAAGAAGCCCGCAAAGAAGAGGCAGAGAGCGGCAAAACCATCCCAGAGCAACACTCTCGACAAGATGGTGACCTCTCCAAACAAGGCCGAGAAGGTACGACGTCCTTCACATCATGCAACGGCATCATGTTGTTGGTGTTTTGAATATTCTGGTGTCGAATTTGTGATGAGAAATCGGCAGGTGATCATTGGAGAGGATGGCCAGAAGAAAGTCATGCGCAAGAGAACGAGAACAGAGACGCAGACATTCAAAAATGAGAAGGGATATACAGGTCGGTTGTTGATCATGTGAATCATCTGATCCCATTTTAGTGAGGCGTGATGTCGTGATCGAAGAGGATGTGGAAGTACCACTCGAAGAACCTCCAAAGACGACAACAAAGACGGAGACCCCTGCCGCCGCAGCACCCGTCAAAGGACAACAAGCGAGCATCCGCAGCTTCTTCACAAAGAAATAAAAATAAAAACTGTCCGAGATGTGGTTCTATTTTTATTTTCCGTTTACAACTTCCAAACGGATGACGTCATTCACATTAGAATAAAACTTCAACTTGAAATCATAACATTTCTCCCGAGTTGTGTTCATTTTCAGAGGCGCGCGAGTATCCCGCCCACCAGAGCCCAATCGACAAAATAACAACCAACAAATCAGATTTACATATATATAGACACAACAACAAACCATGCAAGCGCTGAAATTTCGAGTCGGCCAAACCATTCGAAGAGATAGTGTTCCAACCGAACAGCTCACCTTCGCTTCTCTTCTCACCGTTTTTCAAGAACTCTTTGGTCGACCCCTCCATAATGAGACCCTCCGCTACCGCGACGACGAATCCGAATGGATAGACATATCCACCGACAGAGAGCTCAAAGAGGCCTTACGCCTTTCCAAGGACAAAGCCCTCGAGCTCACCACGGCCAGAAACCCATTTCGGGATGCTTATTTCAAGCCCAATTCTGGATCCCGTCGTGACACCGGCAGCTGGGGTTTCAAAAGTGAGGAAGTTCCTCATCGTCGAGAACGTCATAACCGCCCACACAAAGAGCCTTCTTTCGACCTCTCCAACCGTCAAAACCGCTTTAGACATCACGCCATCTGTGATAACTGCAACACCCAGATCTTTGGTATCCGCCACAAATGTAACGAGTGCCTGGACTATGATCTCTGCTCCGAATGCATAGACAAATCCGACAAAGTTCACCCTGGCCACACCTACACAGCTCTCGCACGCAGTTATGCCAGATGGCACCACCGTCGCCCAGCTAGGTTAGACATAAAAGAAGAAGTCAAAGAGGAGCCCACCGTCGTGGCAAACACAGACATCTCTCGCGCGACGGAGGAATGTAGAAACCAAGAGAACGAAGAACAACAGGAAGTAGCTCAAGTGGAGCTCCAAGTTTTATCTGTGGTGCCCCCGGCACCCGCTGCCCAACCGGCGGCTCAGCCTCTTACGACACAGATCATAAGAGAGGCTCTGCACACGCTTGCGGCAATGGGCTTCGAGGACAAACAGAAGAACGTGGGACTCATCTTGGCTTTCGGAGGAGATCTGGACAAGGTCCTTGAACAGCTGCTCACCGAATGATAAACTACCCGAAAAAGCTTTTATAAAAATACATTTTCAAAGTAAATGTTGCTCGAACTACAACCGTCTTGTCCTGAAGCTCTTCTGCAAGCTTTTTCCATTTTGAAGTTATTTGGTCGGGTTCACAACTCACGTCCGTCAGGCCGTTACAGCGTTAACGGGCGGGTTTTTTGCAAATTGGACATTGTCATCGCGCAGATGCCTGAATTCGCACATACATCTTTCAAAATGACACTTGTCACTGCCGACAGGAACAAAAACTGACCATAACTGTCTCGACACAGCATGAAGAAGCTTCTCGTGTTGGCGGCCCTCTTGGCCGTCTGTTTTGCTGATGACTTTCTGTCCAATACTTTGGGAAGCCACATGGTACTTCCAAGAGCTCCCAAGAAGGCGTGAGTCCTCATCTCGATCATTGTCTTTCCCCACATCACCTACATTGAATCATCTTCTTCAGAGTTCTTTGGGGCTGGGCTTCTGAAGGCGTGAGTGTCAATGTCACCTTGGATGGGGCCAAGAGCTATGTCACCCGTGCTCAATCAGGAGGGTTTTGGAAGGTTGAAATGGATCCGCAACAGGCTGGAGGCCCACACAAGTGAGTGACTGCTCATCTTATGCCTCTATCATATGTTGATCAGAACTGAGACAACCTAGCATCGTCATTACCGGTTCCAACAAAAAGAGTGTGAGATTAGAGGTGCGTTATCGACACTCGATCGAGATTTAATTTAAATCTAGGACATTCTTTTTGGTGACGTGTTCTTGTGCAGCGGTCAGTCCAATATGTTCTTCATCGTTTCCAGAGTCTTCAACGCAAGCGAAGAGCTTGCTAAAGTCTCTCAATTTCCCGACATCAGGTCTGTTTCCCGCCATTTTTCAATTTCAAAATTCTTAATATTACAGAGTGTTTCAGAGCGCCAAGAACATGTCAGACAAACCCGAAAACAATCTGCTTAGTACATTAGGATATATTTCTTCATGTTACTAAACAACGTAGGTGTCTCTCAACCGTGGGCCAGACCTTCCAAAGACGTCATAAGTGATATCTCATCCTTTTGGTTAAATTTTTGACATTTTTAGAAAATTTCAGCGCAGTGTGCTGGTTCATGGCTCAAAATGTTTACAAGTCCCAAAAGGTATCGACTTCATTTTTCAGCATTCCTGTTGACATTTTCAGGTGCCTTTGGGATTGATGGTCAGCTCTTGGGGAGGCACTGTCATTCAGGTGAATACACCAGATTCTCAAATGATAATTATAATAATGATTGCAGGCGTGGTCTTCGCCAAAGGCAAATTCTCAGTGCAAGAAGCTTCAGATGGAATCAGAGGAAACACAATTTGTTGAAGATGTTGCGATGGAACAAACTGAAAGTCTTTTCTTCGGCCAAAACGAGCCCAGCAAGTTGTGGAATGCCATGGTGAGAGATTTCATTGAAATCTCATGGAAAACTGTCAGAAAGTTCTGACAAGTCTCAAGGTATCACCCCTTCTTAACTGGAGATACACCGCTGTTTTTTGGTATGTTGTACTTCTCTGACATCACAACTCTGAAAATAAAAATGAAATGGATAGGTACCAAGGAGAGTCGAACGTTCGCCGTCCCAATTATTATTCCTGCGCTTTTCCCGCCATGATCCAAGACTGGAGGGTCAACTTCAAGGTAATGTTGAAGAATTTTCATGACAACTCACTGTTGTAGAACGTCGATCTTCCCTTCTTCTTCGTCCAGGTTGGTACAGAATCAGAGCCGAAATTTCATTGATTTTCATCAGGTAGCAACTTGGAAGGCTGATGTGAAACTCGTCCCACTGCTGAGAATTGCCCAAACTTCTGCTCTCAAGTTGAAGAATGTCGCTATGGCAACCGCGTTTGATCTGAGTGAGTTCTGAAGACTCATTTGTTCCAACAAAAAAATGCATTTGTTATTTGTTTTGATAAAAAATAGGTGACGCCCATTCTCCGTACGGAGACATCCACCCCAGGAGCAAGGCTGAGGTGGCATTTTAGGATGTGTCAATTCTGTCATTTTGACATACATCAGGTCGGAAGACGCCTCTCCCTGCCTGTCCTTGATGGTATTTACGACCAAAATGTAAAGTCTCATCTTGAAGCCGAATTTCTGCAAATAATTAACCTATTTTTAGGTCAGATTAGGACCCGAACTGGACCGAGTAGTGAAGGCAGCAAATAATGTCACTGTTCAAATATCTTTCAAAAAGTCATCCGGTAATGGCTGGTTTATTCAATCATCGCACCGACAAAATCTAGGAACTGTCTCTTTGAGAGCACCTTCTGCTTGCCCAGTCGATGCAAAATACTGCGGTCAAGTCATAGAATTGCAGACCGCAGATAAGGTTTGGCACGCTGCAAAATATCAGGTACGTCCATAATCATGGAGCTCTTGGTCTTTGTACATCTGATCAAGCCACAGTTGAAGGATCAGAAGCTTGTTGTCGCCCTGTCTGGTGTGAAAGACGTAAAAGCTGTGAGATACGCCTTCGCTCCTTACCCTCTTGCTGTCATCTACAACGATGTGAAATTGCCCCTGCCCCCCTTCATTGTAGAGCTCTGAAATAAACTCCCCATCACATCACCCTAAATATGCAGTGTTGTATGGTTTAAAGTCAAGTGAAATGGTAGCACACAAAGGAATAAATTGCAATTCACAGAATTTTCAAAAAGAGAAATTTCAACTTGAAGATTTGTCACCTCACAAAACTCGGTGTTACATCATCAATGATCGTCTAAGATCGCCTCGATTCAACACATTAGGATGCACAAAGACTGAGCCAACAAGATGATGAGTCTTTAGATTACAACCCTTTACTTTTTCGTCATCTTCAACTTGATCGCGGCGTCAATCTCTTCCCTCTGCTGCGTGTACTTTTCTTTGATGATTTTCACATCATTCTCTATCTTGTTTGTGATCACATTGAGCCTCTTTTTCAACTCTTCTGTAGACATTTCGGAGTACTGCAGCTGCCTGAGTCGAGGAAAATAAAGTGAATGAGACGAGGAAAATTCGAGGAAAAGGGGTCAGGCCGTTTTTTTTCTATTTTTGCTTCCAGAAATCTCTCAGTTGTGAGAACTGCACACTGAAATCAGTCTGCAGCGAAAATACAGAAATGGCATCTTACAGTTGTAGATGACCGAAAAATGGGGGAAATTTCACCTTTGGATTTGCGGTGGAAACTGAGCCCGAAGCTTGCCGGGCGTTTGCATTTGCGTTTGTAGACTGAAGGGTTTTATCTCTTTGCGACATCGGTGGGCTTGCTGATGGTGGGGGATTACTCTTCTTGTCTTTCTCTATAAATGACATGAACTGTGGAACAAAAGCCTCTTCCTCTTTCACTTTCATCGTTCCCGCATCTACAACCAATCAGCCACTTTTCATCGCTGAACAGTTTCATTCTATTAAAACGGGGCGTCTACAACGACTCACATTTCATTGTTCCGTAGTCACTTCCGTCGTCATCGCCTGAGATGATCATCGTGGAAAAATTCTCCGATGTGTTGGACATCATTGTGCCATTATCCTCTGCTTGTGGCCTGTCATCGTTTACTCATGATCAGACAATACATGAAGGAAAATATATTTCTGCGTTGTAGAGATAAAATGTCCAATGGAATAGTTTTGGTCACAGTATATCGTGAGTTAAACAGATATAGACAAGTTGTCACCTGTGGTGTTTTACTTCCTCTTCATCCTCTGATCCTGACTGCTGCATAAAATGTCAGGAAAATTCGACAATATGAAGTTCCATAATGGTTTGAAGATTGTTCATATGTAGTTGTAGCACCAGAAATAAATTGCCGAAAATAGCTCACGTCTGACTCCAAGCCGAGAGCCTCAGCCCTGCCAATCTTTTGGATGATCTCATCTGATTCTTTGATGAGCGGTAACATGACACTCGAAGTCTTCGCTTTGGCCAAGAATGGTGACTGTATGACGTCATCAGAAATTACGATGATTTTCGTGGAATCTCACCTTGATGAGCTCCTCGGCTGTTGGCCTTTGGTCGGGGTTTTTCATCAAACATAAAGCAAGAAAGTCATTAAAATCCTTGGACCATTTATCCGGCTCGGCCACCTTCCAGTTTTAATTTTGGCGGGATTTTCAAAATTTAAATTCACCTTTGGTGGTGGTTTGGAGGGGATCATAAAAATAACTCTCATGGGGTGTATGTTGGCGTGGGGTGGCCGACCGTCAGCCATCTACAATGCTCAGTCTCGAAATTTCCCAGAAGATTCCTTACCTCTATCGCAGTGATGCCGAGGGACCAAATATCAGCCTGAAATTAGTGTAAATTACAGTGTTGTAGATGTAAAATTCGAGGAATCTTCTCACCTTCACGTCGTAGCCGATCTCTTGAATGACTTCTGGTGCCTGGAGTATACATCAGTTTTTCCCGCCAAAATTGTATATGTTTGTGATGTCCGAGGGAGACTCACCATCCAAAATGGTGTTCCTATCACTGTATTTCTTTTGGCCATTGTGTCGCTTAACTGTCCAGATACACCAAAATCGGCTGCATAAAATCAGACCTCTGATATAAAATGAAAAAGTTGGAGAGAAGGGAGTTACCTAATTTTCCTTCTCCTTTATGATTCATGAGAATGTTTCCGGCCTTTATGTCGCGATGTATCTTTCTCATGGAATGTAGATAAGCCAGTCCTTTGACGGCATCCCGCATAACCACACCGATCTGATCCTCTGTTAAGGTCTTGTCTGTTACTTTCATGAGGTCAGAGACCGAACCAGCCCCACACATCTCCATAACGATCTGGATAGACGTTAGATGACTATTGTCTCTGTTTCGAAACACAAACCCAGAGCTCGTTCTCTCGAAAATAGGATCCGAAATAATTGATTATATAGGGGCTCTTGCAGGACTTCATCATGGAGATCTCGTGAAACAGATCCTCGAGATCATTTTCGACCGGGACGATCTTGATAGCTGTATTCGTGCCGGTCTTCTGATGTGTAGCCCTCCAAACAACTCCATAAGAACTGTAAAATTGAATTTGATGAAATCTTTTAGAATCAAACAAAACCCACCCCGAGCCAAGCTTTTCTATTAATTGAAAATCTAAAGTTGGATCCTTCTTTTTGTTTGCGTCGTCTAAGAGGAGGTCCATCTGTAGTATCTGCGGAACCTCATGCGATTGACATTGTTTCTGCGAAGAATATGCTTCGCAGATTTGCGAAAAAGTGAGGAAGTCACGTGCCGACAGAAACGCAGTTCCGGAGATGATATGCAACAAGGCTGCCAGAACCCTTTGGGCGTACAGACGACCAACCGCAGTGACTTGCACATTCAAAAGAAATGCAAGTAGTGAGTTGAAATGTTGGAGTTGTGGACAGCCTTACAATCAAGCAACAACGACAGAATGCGCACAATGTAAAGTGATACAACCCCTTGATCCAAAGACAACAAATTTCTTTCAACTGCTAAACACGTAACATAATCAGATTTTCTCAAAATCATTATTGATCATATCCGCAGAACACAAGCATTTCACGTGGACAAAAAGAAGATAGCAGACACATACAAAGACCTTCAGAGGAGATTTCATCCTGATCGGTTCAATCAAAAATCAAAAGAGGAGCAGAATCTCTCCAGAATAGGTTCATCAACGATCAACAACGCTTATAATACGCTAAAGACACCACATCTCAGAGCTCAGTACCTGGTAATCTCTCAGCCTTTTTGATCCTCTTCCTTCTCGCTGCGATATAATTTAAACCTGTTTCTGACGGCAAAATTCGTTTAAACATACAATATTGTGGATTCTCGTCAGATCCTCAAGCTCGCGGTAATGAACACGTCAATTACCGAGGATCTTACCGTACGTGAGCAGACGGACCACTCTGCACATCTTTCATGTTAAAATCATAAAAATAATAAAAAACAACAAATTTACAATGGGCAGTTACGTCTTCATGGGGTGGAATTTGACAAGGAGGGGACAATTGTAGATGAGGACTTACTAGAAGAGGTGATGGACACAAGGGAGGCCGTAGAAAGCGCCTCGGAAAAGGTGAATACCCAATTTCGGAATGTTCTTCAGTTCTATCAATGCATCCAGCTTGTTGTATTTTAACAAGATGTATTTTTATGCATTTTATGGCATCTTTTCGATGTACAAATAAATTGTATATTTGGCCAGACTTTCATGAATGAGAATTGTAAGAGAAATACTGTTGGGGCTGTTTATGTTTTTGTCGCGTATTTTTACCGTAGATATAGATCAGACGTTTTTCGGATTGTTTGCGTTGTTCGAAATTCGCTTTGGTGCAAGCTCCTTTAACGAAACAAGCTTTTGAAGTATTTCCAGGAAGTAGAAAAGCTGATGAGCATCAATGAGGAGAAGATCGACAGATGCACCACAATCCTTTCAGACGCATTTGATGCGGGTGACATCACAAAGGCGAAAGATGAGATCATCCGGCTGCAATATTTAGGCAAGATAAGAGAGGCCGGGCAAAGGCGTTTGGGTGCTAATAAAGAATGAAGAACTGTTACTGCCAGAAATAAATTTCATAATAACACATTTTATTCTTCCGTTTTTAATTTTCTGTAATGACCGAGGCTGACAATCTGTATTCGAATTCTTCCAAGCCATAACCCCGCCAAATACCAGATTTAAATTTCGAAAATTGAATTCTGGTAATTGCTGTCAGAAGACGACCGACAAAGGTCAAAATAAATTGAAAATGATTTTACCCAGTGGGTGAGATGTAAAGAGTAATGAGGACCTTCCGGAAAACTTTTTCAATCTTTCAGGCAAAGATTAAGACTGAGATCCACAGAACTCGAGGGTGTTTTCCGTCTGAATTTGCAGTTCACAAACACAGGCTGACTTGCACACGTTTAGCCATCAGCTCTGCTCGTCTTCTGACAGCAGCAGGTTACGACAGCGTACTTTTGCGTTTCGGTCCAAGAGATGATCATTATCTCACAATCGAAAGGCAGTAGCTCGCCTTCAGACACTCCGAGTTCCCGGACTGACCGAATACGGTACAAAATAACTCCCTTTGCGCTTGTAGTGGAGCGTGTTATTCACGGGATGAATATTGCTGCCCCAACGGTCAACTTACCCAGAAGGCTTTCCCACTTCGACAATCATGTGTTCACCACTGCGCAAAGACAATCAATCTGTGCAGATGCCTCTCAGCCTGGACAGCCTCCCAAAGTGTTTGCTGTTCCTGGTCCTGTCAATGTCTTCATTCAGTGGTGTTGATTAAGAATAAATCACACCGTTCCCCATCAGATGTTAATCTCTGTGTTAACATTTAGTTTGTCTTTAACTTATCGTTCGTTACTCTCGTAACGCCAAAAATAGTGATCTAGGAGCATGATGAGCTCCCCCCACGGTTTTCTTTAGTAAAAGGCGAAAGAAAAAATCGCGGAATTGAGGAGAGCTCTGCTCGATGCTTCTACTCACGCAGCTCTGATAATATATGCAATGCGTTACTTATGCTCAATTATGGGTGTGAATAGAAATTTACGCCCCGGAACTTCACATGTCACGTCTGACGTGGTGCGAAGTCTAGTTACACCCGTCACTTGTCTTCTTTTTATTAATTTCAAATTCAGAAGATTGGTGCTGAAATTTGATTTTCCTCAAAACTTTATTCGTCCTCTACAATTTCCGTTGAACTCACGCTTTGGATATTGGTGCATACAATAAAACGGACTTCATTTTCTGAGAATTGTCAATACGGTATATTTATATCTCACGCGTTTTTCAAACCGCAATGTGAAAAATGCAAAAAATTTGCCCACAACAAAAGACGCCCCAGTCAGTTTTTCAACATCATTATGCATAAAGGACTATATAACAAACATCAACAATCACCTCTCCCTCTGGGCCTTTCAGCCTTCTCTGTTCTCTGTACAAAAAGTTGTGCATCCATATCAGTGACTCTTGTCGACATTGCTAAAGTCTTCAGCATTCTCTTGTCTTTATGTCTACATTCATCTCACCTCTGGTACTTCCGCGGACCGCTCGGGTAAGCTATCTGTCATGTTCTACAATTCGTGAGTTTTTCGAATTATCGATATTTCATTAATCAGCAGGAGAATAACAATGTTAAAAAAATACCATCATGAGCTCATAGAATCGGCTGAGACGCGGGATGTTGTCACTCACGAATTGGTCGAATTTCACCAAGTGTGGGGCTCTTACACTTGGCATCGTGCCGTATGCTAGATTCTGCATCACTGCAGATGTCAAACCGAATCAGTGTATTTTGATGTTACCTCCACCGATGACAGAGAGTACACGACTTGTCTGAACGTTTGGCGTCTCTAAAAAAACATCAGAACATTCTTCACATTCTCATAAATTTCGCCGAATTTTCTGCTGAAAGTTCTCTGTGCATCTTTTGTTTTGAAATTCACGTGAAAACTCACCTTGTAATAAATACCATTCTTGTGGTGATGTTATGGCAGCCACGATGTAATGTTGAAATAATAAAGCACCTACAGCCCTGTTTTCGATCTGCGGGAATGCCGCAAGGCTCTGCGCTTTGATTTCTGCAGCGGCTCTTCTCATCCATCTGTCAGATATGTCAACATGTCAATACGTCACGGATGACATACGGTGAGATCTGTCCGAGGTTCTTCCGGATTCCGTTGAAACCTCTGGAGAGGAAGAGTAAAATTTCGTAAGCGTTCACATCTATAAAGACGTTGTCGTCACCAGATAATGCCTTTGGATCTACCTAAAACCTCTATGAGAAGATTGAAAATTGTGTTAAAAAATGTCTTTTGTGTATTGTGGCTGCCACAATCTGGATCTCCCTCCACAGTGAAAAAACCAAATAAAAATCCTCACCACAGCTTGCTTTGAATTGACTTGCCACACCATCTTTGCCAAAGAATCGTGGAGATATCCGAGGCCCAGAGTTCTGGCGTACCAAACAAACATCTTTGTCCCCGGGTGATTATCTCTGAACATCTCTTCGGGCTTCCCTGTCTATTTTTAGATCATTGTACATGGGGTGTTCTTCAACTTCCAGGCAGGATTCGTTTTAATGCAATGGGTAAAAGTAATATTACTGTATACTGTGGCAATATAATCATAGCATAATAATAATGAGAATATTCACTCACCTGCACTACTTATGGCCTCTTGTGTGTGCAATAATAATAAATCCATGGCAGATCTTGGGCCTCTGCAGAGGGCTATGTACATATAGCTCCTGCAGTAGTCATTCATGTCCTCTCGATCAAGTAATTTCAGCAGGAGTTTTGCGGCTGCAAAATTATCTTCTAATAGTATCCTTTCAATGGCGTACAAAGATTTTCTCTCTGCTTCGGATACCTGGTTTCATCAGAATAAAAAAGTAAGGTGACGTCATCACCTGCCATGGGGTGTCAATTCTGACATATGATACGTAGTTGAAATCAGGTGGACCAGGCATCTGATTCTCCATTGCGATTTCCGCAGTACTCTTCATCCTCCTCTCTCGCACCCCTCTCACTACGACCTTTCTTCGTCATTTCCCGCCATAATTTAAATTCAAATTTCAAAACGCACCAATATCAAGATCACGAGCAGGAGCAAAAAGACGCCACCGACTACAGATCCTATGATGATGGGCAGCTTCTGGCTTTGGTTTGGTTGTGTCAAATCATCTGGGATATACGGGGAAGTTTGCTGCACGGTAGAAGTGCCAGTGAGAGCTGCGGATGTCACCACACGTTATCAAAGCAAGCACTTACTGGTGCAAGATGTACCGCATGTAGCATCAGAACGACTCTGTGCATTACATTGACTTCCACACCATCTGCAGACACTATGCGCCGTACACGTCGCGCAAGATGTCAATGCTCCACAATCTGAGTTGATGTCAATACTTCTTCCTAAAATTATAAAGCCGTGGAACAACAATATTCGAAATTAACAGAAGTTACCTTGTGAATCCACCAAGAATGTCTTCGTACTGACAAGATAATTCTGCCTGTACAGCGCAATCTCCAATGTACCTGTCATCACATGTCAAAACGTCATATTGACAAGTGTCATCACCTGTCATCATTGGAGTGAAGGTTCCCACAATCTGTTGGGAACTTACTGCTTGTAATGTTGATGTCAGTGATTCCCCGTTCCAGGTATTTGAGAAGGTGTAGTCCCTCTTTCCTGTCAATTTTACCGCAGCGATATTGTAATTGATCCCTGTATAAATGTCAATCTACAATCATGCAGAGTCCTGCACGAAAAAATTCAGGGAAAAAATGTGGCATACCTGGGTGGAAGTTGGAACCAATGATTGTGATCGTGTTTGTCGCATTATAGGCGAGATCCGTTGTAGATATACTATCCACTTCTGGGTTCACCTGAGTCCAACTGCCGTCTGTACATTTTGTACTTGCCCTACAGATTCCTAAAAGCTGAGTCGATTTTCATTGAAATTTCGACGGAATCTACCTTGAGAGTTGCACCAACCACAGCTACTGTTTGTTGCCAGACAAGGTATTGATCTGCAATTTTTTCATTTAAATTTTGACATGGCAGCTCCGTGAAAGTGGTGAAATTACCCCATATAGCCGTCACAATCTTGAAGGGTGAATGTCACATTTGACAGCCCCGTGGCATATAATATACCATTTTTATACAGTGATACTATGTACACGAGAGGTGTGGCCGACTTTGGATTGTTACATTGCACCGTGTAATTACTATGCCCTTCAGATTTTCGAGAGTTTCAAAAATAAACAAATCACCCGTTGTAGACTTGTACAACAGCACTTGTGAAGCTCGTGGGATATAATGCATTTGTGGGGGTAAAACCACAGGTCATGGTATTACTATCTGAGACGGTATTTCTCAAAGTGAATCGCAAAGTGAGTGTCGTTCCGATCAAAGCCCGGTTGGGGTTGATATCGTTCTGCAAGGTCGGACATTTGGTGTAATCCTTTTCTTTTCAGCGTGAAAATATTTCTGTGGAGTTCTTCTGTTGTAGAAGATCTTGGTAATATGCGGGTTGGATGTAAAGTACTCACCACGATGGGAGTTGTGTTGTTGCTGGCGCTTCGTTTACTGATACAAGACAGGGTACTGATGTCGTATAGACTGTCGCTCCGTCAGGATGACGTCATCACAACGTGTGTACAACTCACCAGTAGTTCGTATCTCCGGTGTCGACGCTACCAGTTCCGAGACATTGTAGACAAGAGGAGTACATCCCGCAATCTACACTTCTCAGAAAAAAAATCAATAAAGTATAATGATTTATTTTAATACAAACAAAGTATATTAACGAAATTCTGTGAAACATAATTCGTTGTAGATGCGAAATCACGTGACACGGACCTGACGTGGTCATGGAGCTTAAAGTGATATTCCGTCCCACCATACGTAACATCACCAGCTGATTCGTATACATATCCATCTCAGCCTGGAGCACGTTCCAACCGGTATTTGTGCCGGTACCTATCAACACAGGACTACCACCGTAATTATGTCTATATACACATTGTGATCTGTTACAGCTGTTGGACGTGTCCGTGACCCAGTACCTGTGTGTGTCAGAAATTCGAATTTTGAAAAAGTCCTTTTCGCGCTCAGAGTCGAATCCGAAAGCGTGGAATATATTTTTGGCAGAAAAAATTAATTTCAATTTATTCCACAGACCTGACGAGGTTTTTTGTGTCTGTTGCGGAAGCCACAGCCGCAGAGTAACTTGGTGCCAAAAGAAAATATGGGGGTGAGATGCTCTTGTTATAGTACATCCCAAACCCTACATCTACAATCGTTTTAATAATTTAATTATTTAATTTTTGATAAACCAATCCACCTCACAAAAAACTTACTCGACACAACAAAAGCAAAATCTGCATTTGAGAGGTTGAAGGGCTGCTCAGTCATCGCTGCCGTTGGCATGATGGACAATCCATTAAGTGGGCTATTGATCACAGCCATCTGTGTCAGCGAACCCCTCCCTCCGAAGTATGTAGTTATCCCATAAATGCCTGTGGAACCCGCACTTAGTGGCCAAAGGAACATCATGGTGGCTGCAGACTGGAGTGGAAATGTGTGAAATGATTTGGGTGGATATGTGGATGGCGAAGGTGATTGAGCGGGGCAATACAAAGCATTTTCGAATGAAACCAGAGCAATCGCATAATCTGGTTGAAAGACCTGTGAGGAGGTTAAATCGCCAAAAATGAAGCAACTCACCGCGAGTCCGGTCAGATTCTTTCCCTGAAAGAGGAAAATCAAGGGGGTGATACTGGTGAAATTCATAATTGTCGCAGTTTCGCGACCTTTTCTCTGGACTTGAAGTGAGTTCTGGACTGGACCTATTGGAGGACTCTGTTTCTGTCAGATAAATCGACTTGGAGAGCTTGCCAGGAGGCTAACATCAGTTCGGAAAAAGCAGGTAGAAATGTCTGTGTTGGCGTGTTGGGCGAGAACGGCGATTAGGTTGATGTAGGGGTCCCAACCGATTGCCACATTAACACAACTCCCAACACCTTTCGCTGCACTGATTGGTTGAGTGACAAATGCTGTGCCATTTATCTTCTCCAATCAGCCATAACAACAATGAGCTACTTACGAATCTGATGTAGAGTGTGCAAACTCCAAATTGATCCACATCGACGAAAGAGATGAAGGGAGGTGCCAACCGGGAAGCTCTAACATTGTTGGCTGGAAATGTGTTCTCGGTAACAGCTCCCACCCTCTGCGACATGACCGCCGCAGCCAACATGAAGAGGAGAAGGACAACCTCTTTCATGGCCGTGCAGCTGTTCGCTTGGCTGAAAAAGAAAAATACGCAACGGTCAGACCGGCATTTCCGCCAAGCATGTTTCGTTCACCGGGCCTCAAACGAGTGATGCAGACGGAGAATGGGAACCCCTTCTTTAGGGGATGGCAGTCAGAAATGACATTTTATTCATGATTTTGCATAGTTCTCTGGGAATACAGGTGCATATTTGGCTCTACACTTTGGGCATTGTGTGAAACATTCGTCTCCTTTGTGCATGCGGAAGAGAGGTATGAAAAAAAATGTGAACCATTCATCACGGCGTTTTGTGGTCAACCCGGTAGCTCCACATCTCTCGCAGCTGTTGGATGGCTTGAAGATCTTCTTGTCGTGGCGGCCGCTTCCCATTATGATTGGAACGCATATGAAAGTCATCTGAAGTGTTTAGAGGAGATCCACATTCTTTTCGGTTACCTTTGGATGTTTCGTAAGTTAAATAGCGTGGTCGTGCGTGTTGTTGTGATTTTGTGAAGAGTTCATCAAGAAAGAGCGAGATTTCACCGAGAATTGAAGCAATTTTAAACTTCAAATGTTTCAGAGAAGAGCAAACCCACATCACTGTGTCATCATGATCATGAAGAGTAATATGAAATAAATAATAAGAAGCCAAATGAATGCAAGTCATCCTGTGGCGAATCTGGTTGCTTGAGGTCGTGGCGAAATCGGCTGGAGTTGTAATTCCGTGTTGTAGAACTGGTTGTCTGGTTTTTGTAGTCAGACGGCATCCACACGACGGCCAAGATGGAACACATAATGATCGCCGCTAAAGAGGTATAAACCAGATTCTTGAATCTAAGAGTATCTGACCAGAATGTAATGTTTGACAGGTCACGGGCAGCAGCAAATCGATGGTGGCAGCTCTCGGACTCTCTAATCCAGAGGCCTTCGACGGCCAACTCGTCAGGTACACTGAGGATGAGGTTTCGTACCATGTTACTAACTGTCTCCAATAGATTTAGAGACTCAATCAGAGTTTTCTCTTCTGTTGTCATCAAATCGATAGAGAGATGGAGTATCAGTATGTACTTTGCCTGGGTCTTAGACAACCAACCTTGGGATCCTCCAAAATCACCACGCTCTGAAATGTCTGTGTTCTTTAAGAACGAAAATCAAAATGACACTATTAATGTTCATGCTCAGAAAACAAACAAATCATATGGAAATACATTCTCATGAAATCCAGTGATTGGCGAACGACTCTTTCCAATCGAAGACCGCCTACATTAGACGAAATCAGAGACAAGATAGTCACCGCTGCTTCATCATTTTCTTCCATAGTTTCAGATACCTTCTATTCTGGTGTAGCACAAGGCGAGCTCATTCACAAGATTGAAGTGAGTCATCTCATCTCAACCATGAAGTGACATTTCAGTTCTAAGAATGTCTCTGTTCTGATCATGCAGGTCGATCTCGCGAATTTCTTGAAGAGAATAATCATCACATGTTACGAGAATGCACCTGCGGAGACAGACAACAGAACTCTGTTGAACAAATCATCAGCCATGACGGCATCCACATCGGCCCTTCCCAACATGTCTCCTCAGCAGCACTCGAGAGCAGAAACGTATCTATTTTTAGAACGTAGATTTCACTGAGAAATACAGGATCAGACCGCAGCCCAAACAGGGACAAATTGATCTATTTTTGAAATCGGACAATAAAAGTGCCAGCGAAGACACGGTCAGAAAACCAAGAAAGTGGGTGACACTTGACATTGACATTTCATCGTGACATTTGACACGTCTACAACGCGTACTTGTACTGAGAAATGACAGGCTGACCAGGAAATTGAGCCAGAGTTTTGACGCTACTGTGACGGCACCCACGCCAACAGTGAGTCCCATTTATTATTATTTTTCTTCGCAGAGATATTCTTGTGGCTGTGATAGCAATAAAAGTTTATACTTTTAGATTATTGTGATGTAATTCATCAATGTCCTTACTACAGCTCTACAATATTTAATCATCAATTGCGGCTCTGCCGCAGTGACATCTAATATAAGGCAAAGCCACAGCCGCAATAAAAATCTCTGTCCGAAAATATTTGTGAAATCACCAAAAGGACATAAAAGTCCTTCAGAATCAAGCATGTTCACAGAATCTACAACGATGTAAATAACCGACGTAGAATACGCCCAAGGCGAGAGTTGTGCACGTAGAGACAGAGCCGATGATTTCCGTCGCCAAAGAAAGAAAACCGAATTTTCTTGGAGCGCATCACCGAATCCGAGAGAGACGTGGGTACTTTTGAATCAGATGTTTTTGGAATTATAGCAATGTTGAGAGCTGTTGGTGTCTATAAATAGACACAATGTACAGATGTTATAACCTTTGGATGGCTCGCTTTGTGGCAAAGCCACGGCTTGAATATTTTATAATTCGCGTTGCGGCAGTGTCGCAACAAAATCTGTTGGAACCATCAATATTGACAAGTCTACAGCTCAGTCACTAACCGGTGACGCATTAGCGGCCGATTTGGAAATCCTCACAGTGGCTGCCTCAAAGGATCCACAAGAGGTCGAATTGATTTTTCCTTATTACTTGTGGCAAACTCGCACCTTGAACTTCGTTATATCCAACAAATTTTTTTTCTTTACAAAGGTTGTTTTTGTTGTGAAGGTGGATATTTACCCTTTATTTGTGTCAAACTCAACTTGAGTTCGAATATATTCATGACAAAAACTTTATATAATATTAAAATATAACATAATATATATATAAAATGATTTTTTTCTTTACTCAAAAATAAACCTCTTAATCATCAACATAAAGATCTAACAATTATGTAGAAAGAGAACATGAGTGACATCAGACAATTTTGGTACAAGATGGACCTGCGAAACAGTAGGTTTTTTACCATCATGACTTCAGAAGTTCAAAATTCTTATAACAATTTGAAAAATATTTGTAAGAAAATGAACCAACTACAACCAGGCGGGAATTATTCTCCTGAGAGGCGTAACAGCCTTGCATCACCTTTAGAAGTCACGAGAAAAGGCAGTAAGCCGGGTTCCATCAAGGTAATAACCTCTTCCAACATTCTAGAGGCCACATCGATGTGGGCGTGATGCTAAGATCCCCAACAGAATCATGAACAACATGCGGCAGAGCCGCAATATCGAATCGAAACACCAAAATATTTCTCTTTGCGAATGTCTTTACTTTTCGTATAATATGCAGTTAAATAATGACAGGGAGTTGGTGGGAGGCAAATGTTTGTAGAGACCAGTAAATATACTGAGACACTATATAAGGATAACTGGAAGTACACAAGCGAGAGGCAACTGTCAGAGGGCACTAGAAAGGTAAAGAGTCTGAAAAGATTATCCAGATCTCGTGGTCTTAACGCAGATATCACGTTAATCTACGTGCAGCCCGCGGTGGAGCTGGCGAGTAACTCACTTTTGGCGGGAGATTTCGGAGATTGGACACAAGAAACACCCCGTCCCAACGCGGAGTCACATCTGGTGAAAGGATATCCTTTAATATTACCGGGATTCTATGCAGAAATATATGCCAAAGATTTCATGAACAAACCGCACACCAATTGGCATGTAAACGTGAGTACTGCATGATTTTCAAATCTCTGTAGAAAAGTACAAGAAATGAAAATAACAAAAAAAATTACAAAAAAATTGCAAAAAAATTGACGCGAAATATCAGGATCTAAAAATAGGTACAGCCATAGTGAGCCTCAGGAACACCGGAGAGACGGATAATCAAGACCGACAGAAGATGCAAGTTCTTCTCAGATGCGAGAAAGCCGACATCAACTATTCATATTTCGCCTCTGGAAAACAGAAGAATGAGCCAAAGAAAGACATCATTGCGGCGTTCCCGGACCTACTCGTCCAGACTTCAGAGAAAGGCATCGTCGAATTAACGTCGACAGAATTACCTAATGAACTATCGAAATACGAGAAGGCGCAGGTGGGGAGTGAAAGAATGTCGACGTGGTGTTGATCTATTTTTAGATTTCGAAAGAGTCAAAGATCGGGGTTTTGTATTGTAAAGCAGGTCAAACTACAGAAAATGAGATGTTCTGCAATGGTACTATTTATTAAATTACATCGATGTAGATCCACAAAACAACAAAAATATCATTTTGAGAAATTTGCACTGACTCGTTGTAGAGAATGGAAGTAAACTTTTCGAGGATTTTCTGCAAATTTTAGCGGACAAGATCACGTTGAAAGGATGGGAGAAATACCGTGGAGGCCTTGACGTATCACGTGACCTTTCTACAACCGTGTCTACAACGGATTTGTGCTGAAATAATACAGGCAATACTACGGGACAGTATGGCAGATATACTATATTTAGAGGTTTTGAGATCATGTTACACGTGTCAACATATCTCCCCCACTCAATAAACGACACACAGCAGGTGAAATTTCACGGAAAATTCCAGATGTGGTGAAATTTCTGACTGGTTGTAGTTGGAGAAGAAGAGACATCTCGGCAATGATGTCGTGATGATCTTGTTCAAAGAGGGAAATACACCCGTATCTCCCGCATTTATGGCCAGTCATTTCACTCACTTTTTAGCCGTAGTGCAGCCTTTAACACCGGCTGACATCGGACTGAATTCTGCGAGGGAGAGCGGCGATTCAACGGTGAGTTCTTATCTACAACCAGACCACATTTCATCTTTTGAATCATACCTTCTATGTTTGCACTTTGTGCCACAACATCGTGTACACTGCATCATTTATCTTTCCCGCAGAATGTTTCAAAAGATATTCTCGAGGTGAATTATGCATTCTGATGGATTCTTCAGACATCAGAGGAGAGGTCAGCAACACACTATAGAGTCTCCTTCTGCTCGAAAATCGGTGTTCCAAGCACCGAGCCCTTTCTGCACAAGAGCACCGTTTTCCACAAGGATGAAATCCGAGAGTTTCTACTGCTCAAGAGTGAGTCCTCGTAATTCTGTATTACAGATCTTATCTTTCAAACGGAGTGCTTACCGTGTTTGTTGCGGTACATAACCGAGTGTTTGTAAAAAATGGAGAATGTAAAGGGTGCAAAAGTATAACTCTTCCATGTATTTTACATTGTTGAGATAAGAATCAAAATGAAGAGAAGACACTGAAGATAACAGTGTTGAATGCAGAGACAGCCAGCATGAGTGCTCCCACATTCGCCGCAAAGATGGGCAGAACACGAAAACAACTCCTCAATGCGATTTCAAAAGCATTCTTGCCAGTCAGAAAAGAACAATGAATGGCACAGTAAAATAAAAAAACATGTAAACGAACGCAGTTATCATGCTGGCTGATATTTTCTTTGTTGATTAATGCAAAAAATCGCCAAGTCGAAATATGTACTTCAACCTGAAATACTTAAACCCATAATTGTGAGTATCAAATATATAACATATATAATCGGGATTGAACCAACCAAAGCATCGAGCAGAGCTCTCCTCAATTCCGCGATTTTTTCTTTCGCCTTTTACTAAAGAAAACCGTGGGGGGAGCTCATCATGCTCCTAGATCACTATTTTTGGCGTTACGAGAGTAACGAACGATAAATTAAAGACAAATTCAAGATGCATACAGAGACTCTCTTCTGCAGAGGAATGATTAGATTTATTCTTGATTGATTAACACCACTGAATGAAGACATTGACAGGACCAGGAACAGCAAACACTTTGGGAGGCTGTCCAGGCTGAGAGGCATCTGCGCAGGGGCTAGTGACACAAGCGAGGACGCGTCCTGCAGAGGAAGAAGTGTAAAGAGTGATGGGGTCTTTGTTCTGCTGAAATGCTGTCTCAGAGAGGTCATAGAAGGTCAGTCCGTCGAAGCCATCCAAAGTAACTATGACACATTAATTTCAAGTGTAAAAACAAAGGAGTCACCTTCAGCTTGGACGCTGCTGCATTCGTTATAAGGTCCACTGGGTTGATTTGTTGCGTTTTGCTTGGGTCCCAAGCTGAACAAGGTGTTGTTGTAAGCAGAGCACAGATTGATTGTCTTTGCGCAGTTGTTCACCAGCGTGATTGTCGAACTGGGACTGGTACCGCAGAACGCCTTCTGGGTGAGCTGGCCATTGGGACAACAGTACTCATCCTGAGAATAACACGCTCCATTGCAGGCACAAAGAGAAGCAGGACAATAGCTTGCACGTTGACAGGTGGAAGTGGAAGATGTTGTTGTGGGTGTAGAGGTGATTGTGCTGTGTTGATGAGCAGGTCTAATCAACATCGCAACCTCACCTCGGCAAAGTGGAGGATGTGGGACTGGTCGCAGAGTTGCAGAAAGCCTTCTGGGTGAGCTGGCCGTTAGGGCAGCAGTATTCATCCTGTGAGTAACATGCTCCATTACAAGCGCAAAGAGTACTTGGGCAATAGCTTGCCTTCTCGCATGTAGGCGAAGAAGTGGACGTAGTTGAAGAAGTAGTGCGAGAGGTGGTTGTACTGTTTGATTTCAGCAAAGCAAAATTTCTTAATTGTCACCTCAGGACAGTGGAGGAAGTTGTTGCCGAGTTACAGAAAGCCTTCTGGGTGAGTTGACCGTTGGGACAACAGTACTGGTCCTGTGAATAACACGCTCCATTGCAAGCGCAGAGAGTACTTGGGCAGTAGCTTGACTTCAGACACAATGATGTGCTACTCTTTGGAGTACAGACGGGTATAGGGTCAGCCGCAGTAGAGGTGCACACTGAGTTGGGTTCACAGCATGAGAAAAAGCTGGCAGATTCGCAAGAGGTATAATTTGCAGGGCAAACGACCCAGTAGTTGGGGGAGGGAGCGTAAGTGCACGTCGCGCCTGCCACGTCATCAGTGTCATATTGAAATGTCAGACTTTCATACCGGAGGATTCGTCAAAGCAGGCACCGAAAGTGTCATAACCGGAAATATTATTGCTGGGCTGGTTGAAGACAAAGCCAGAGCAGAAAGCACGGTTCGACAGACAGCCACAAAAGCCAGAGTCGGCAGGGCAACACCTTGAAGAAATCAAGTTGCCTGGGATATGTCATCTTTAGGGACCTGAAGATTCTTACCGTTGCAAGTGGAGCCGGAAGGACAGCAGTTGTTGGTCGAATTGCAAGGGTAAGAAGGACACTGAGAGGGCACAGCGGGGATCACTTGACCGAACACGGTACAGAATCCGAGCGCAAAGAGTATAAGGAGAGTGAGTTTGACCATGATCGTGAGTGCGTCAGCCGTGAGTTGTTTTGTAGTTTGTAGCTCTTCGATTGTGAGATAATGATCACCTCTTGGACCGAAACGCAAAAGTACGCTGTCGTAACCTGCTGCTGCCGTCAGAACACGAGAAGAGCTGGTGGCTAAACGTGAGCAAGTTATTGGTTGTCAGCCTGTGTTTGTGAACTGCAAATTCTGACGGAAACACCTCCCAGTTCTGTAGACCTCAGTCTCAAATTATGCCTGGAAAATCGAAAAAGTTTTCCAAAGTTTTCCGATGCGCGTTACAACTCGCCACTGTATAAAAAAAATCATTTTCAATTTATTTTGACCTTTGTCGGTCGTGTTCTGACCAACAGCAAAGCCAAGATGATCAGTCCGTCCACAGCCAATGCAATGGGGACAAGCCAGTCAAAGTTTGAGTCGTCCAGAATAGTTTCTTCTTTTGAGTTTAGACATCGATAAACTCCGACAGTGTCTAATGTCTCTTGTGCGTCGTCCATAAAGCTGAGGAATTTAGCAAACAATACTTTTCAATGTGAGCAGTCAACGCAAAGTAGAATTCAACAGCTCCAAACGTGAATCAGTGGATTTGTGTCACAACCAGCTGTCTCATTCGGAGAGAGGTTATAATGAAGGAAAAATCACCTCTGTGTGAGAGAATCTAGTTCTTCAAACCATTGCACAACGGTGGGATCCAAAATAGAAGTAAAACTAGCAATCTACAACATTAAGATATTTTCCCGCCAAGAATAAGATTCAAATCTTTACCGATGTCCACATCTCGATGAGTACTTCGTATTTGGCCGTCAGCTCAGTTGATGCATATTGTAAAGCGCCATAGTTTTCAGAAGCTATCAAAGTCATTGCAACATCACATCACAGATCTCACATGTCGTGAGATGAGTCAAGGCTGAGATGGCTTGGTTAACAGCATATACGGAGTCATTCAGCGCGACTGCCACGTAATTCCGAAGTGCGATGTCTTTCTGTACTTGCGAAAACTGATGGCCGGAAGAAGTATAAGAGAAGGGGTTGTTTCCTGTCGACCACATCCAATCCTGAGAGGTTGAGTTTCGCGAGATTTCACTGAAAGTTCGTCACCTGGGTGGCACCGCCTGTAGCGTCGTTGTAGTCGATGTGTGAAGAGACTAGACCCGACAAAGCGGTTGAAGTTGCGGCTAAGGCAGGCTTGATGGGATCTCTGTACATTTTAAGACTCCGTCGACACAATCCTATCTTATACCTGAGGTTCCAGTGTACAGGATTGCCATTGCATCCAATTGATGATTCATAAGTGTGATGATCTGATTGGACGATGAGGACCACATTGTCTAAAGCTTTAGCTTGGTATTTCTTATCAATCAGCACTGGTCTCTCTCTGCCGTAAGAGAAGAAAAATATGGGAATATGTCTCGCAGAATCTGCGAATATTCAGCGAATCTCGGTGAAATTTCTCGGATAAATAGTACCGTCTGAATCCTCGTCGATGGCAGAGTGTAGATGGTGTTTTATTTCTGTCGAGTCTAAAAATAGAATATCTTCGCCTGTGTAATGGCCTTCGGCGGACAACCTGAGATGTTCAGAAATTTGTGTAGGATCCCTTTTCCCGCCAAAATCATACTTGGGCACGAGAGCGGACCGTGTCGATAGTTTCAGTGCGAGGGCCAAATCAGTATCCGTCTGTATCGAGATTCTACAACGCGTCAAATCTACAGATCTCGTCTTGACACAACCGCCTGAATAATGTGCAAATTATCACTCACTCTTTCAGCGAAAAAGAAAATTCCTGACCAGGAAGTTTCAAAGCTGACAGGTCGTATTTGAATCTGCCAAGACATAAATCTCCCGCCGAGTATCGAGTTCAAAATTTAAATCCACCTCTCGTAGTTAAAATAACTGCCGCCGAAAGGAGCGTAAGAGTCGTGGTTTTTGACCAAATAGACGTGGAATTGAATTCTTTTGTAGAAGGGGTGGTTTAAGAGTGCTGAAGGAGGGAGGACCAGGTGATGTATGAAGGAAGATAATGTAGATCCCATCTTAGATACGATATCGTCTCGTTGTAGATCGGAGGGGATGTACACGTCACCGCCCCCACCCACTAGGGGGTCCCAATCAGAATCTCCTAACAAGATTCAGTGAAAACTCAAATGAACAGTTTGTAACCCCACACCCAAAGATAAAACAAACCCCCATCTACAACGCGTAAAACTCACCCCCTTCGCCATTGTACGCATCTATTCGCTTTTTGAGACCCAGACAGAAAGACCCTTGCACTGCTTCTTCATCTGAACATTGTTTTTCCCAAAGTGACTCGAGAAGATATTTTTCCGCTTTCCAAGCCTGGTATCTGTCCTCTGAATTCTCAAAGGAATTTCCCTCCTTCGTCTTTGCCTCGTTGTAGTGTGTCGAATCCAGTCGGTTGTAGACGGCGGAACGGTAGCCCGTTGTAGATATGGTGGGACCATAGAAAACAGGACCGGCGGAAAAATCAACAAAGGAAAAACGTTGATGTGAGCTCCAGACGTCGACAAGACATTCTTCTTGCATGTGGGGGTCGGTGTGTGCTCTGTACAAGTAGTCTTGTCCTTGTCACGTCAGATGAAAACTCGTCTAAATTTGATATTCTGCTGACCTTCAAAAGATCCATTCTGAGATATCCATCTCGCTAAAGAGACGAGAGATTGCTGCATAGTCGGAAGACCGTCCATCGCACACTCTTCCTCAACACAATCTATACACGTCATCCACACGTACATCCCGCGAAGAGGATGTCGACGTCGACAAACCTTGTGGTTCTGGCTTGGATTTGGATCTCTGGGTCTGCAGATACCACTGTGACCATTTTGTTGACTGACTCACCATGTCTTTGAACTGTGGGCCCTCCTTATTCCCCGGTCTCTTTACGTCTGTCATCGGTGGGAATTTGTCTTGGGACGCGCCTTTCATCTCCTTTGCCACGTTTGTAGAGGTGAATTGGTCGTTCTGGAGGATTATTATTTGAATTAAAAACATTGGTCGTTGTGGGATCGAAAAAATAATTTTTTCCACTGGAAATTTAACAATTTGAATATTATATTTTTCATTTAGATTTCTCAAATAAAAGTCTCACCTGGTATAGAACGCTCAATTCGCTGTTTGAAAATCCCGTCCTAAAAATAGGTCACGATCATTGTAGACGCTCGTAATAACCCACCTGTATCCGTACATCTCGTGTGCTTGCAATGGCGTGTTTGGGTTCAAAATAAACAGAGTGTAGTCCTCTGTCTGATTGATGTGCTTGAGCAGGCTGCCCAATACATTGGTCAGCCTTGACGCGTCGGTATAGTGGCGCACCTGTCATTTTTTTAATCCCTCAAAAATGGATTTTGAATTCAGTTTTTCTGAGAAAAGTAAAAAAAATTGAGAAAAATTTTTTCGATTTTTTATCAAAACTAAAAACTCACTTTTTTTTCAGTCTTTGGCTTCTCTGTGCCCTCTGTTGTTCCACTGATCAATTTAATGACAATCATTTCATGAGCCTTCTTACCTCACATCCTCAGATCTCAAGTTCCAATATAAATGATCTTCAATTAATGTATTGACCATTGGATCGAGCTCTAAAACTCGAATGCTGACGTCATATTCTACAAGAGTGTTGCCAGAACCACCGCCAACTCCTTCCTGTCTTAAAAAAACGGTTGTATGAGGAACTTTGTGTTCTGCATGTCTTAACCAAGCACCGAGGTATTCCTCAGCGAGAGCTAATCTCGTACGACCATCGCCTGAAAAGCCAACAAAAATGGCGTTCACTGTGACTGGGATCGTGACGCTTTGGATTGGTGCGAGATTGTAGAAGTTAGCCAGATTATCTGAGAAGATCAGGTAAATATGTGCTTGAATCATCATATTATCTCACTGGAATGGATCCAAGCTGATTCTTCATCTATTGAATCAGGAAAATTCTTCCCTAACTCATTTTAAGTATATGAGGTTTGTGTGCGTAGACGTACCCACTATTGGCTGCACATTGACGTAACGTGTTCCTTCAGCAGCAAATGAGGTTGAACATGTGATGGAAAGCAGAAACAGAACACATGCTAGTGTCTTCCCATGCGTCATGGTGATGTGATGTCTGATCGGACAAATTTCAGATCTCGTTGTAGAGTCTGTACATCAGAAAGAAGATGGTCGTTGTGTCTTTGGCGACGAATGTCTTTATTGATATTCATAAACAGAATAAAGATGGTTTGCATTAAGATCAGCGAATTATTAAACAAAAACTATATTCACAAGGTATGTACAGGCTTGATCAGTCCTCAAAGTCGGCTAATTCTTCATCGTCTTCTCTCTCTGAGTAATCACTGAGTTCACTGCCTTCTTCGCTTGCATCGTCTTCAGACATGGCTTCGTCGTCAGGATCAGCAGAAGAGGCGTACTTAGTAACACATTCTGGAGACGGGATTAATCATGATCACGAATTAAAAAGTTACCTTTCACTCTTTCCTTGTAACGATCAGGTTCTTTTAAGAGAAGAGCAGCGGCCTCTCCATTTAGAGGATCAGTTGGGTTAGGATAGAGAAGTAACTGCGGCAGAAAGCTCTCGAAAATATTGATGAGATCTGCTTTGTGTTAGAGTAACTATTCATTTGGTCCAGTAATAATCACCAAACATGGGGCTCCAAGTCTGGTTGATGACATCCAAACAGACAGATCCAGACCTGTTATATGAGAACAATACATCCAAAGTGTACTCACGAGAAGTCGACATTGGGGTGGAAGATCCGGTTGGCAAAGCCAATAGAGGGAGATTTGTAAGGGTATGCAGGAGGTAATTCCACTCTTACCTTCCATGTTCCTCCTTCGTAAACACCTGTTGGTATTATTGCTTTGCATTTTAATTTGGGGCTTACTGTCTTTGGGACCTTTAAAGACGACTGAAAACTCCGTCACACAATCACCAGGCATGGTGACTTTGTAGTCGCTCATCATGCTTCGAAGATCAGTTTAGAGGATAAAAGCGGCTGCCGCCGATATGATGGCAAACTCACAGCTTCATAAGATCAACCTCCTTTCTCTTATTGGGGGAAGTCATTTCGTGTGATTTTGATCGTCTCTGCGTGAAGTGAGATGAAAAGTGATCCTCTTTCAAACTTCAAGTGTCGACATTTCTTTTCCGAAACGAACAAATGTCATTACGTAAATTTCGTTCACAATTCCAAAGAGGACAGACTTCTTCAGACTTCTTCAGGCTTCTCTGTGATGTGTTTTGAGGCTTCTACCTCTATATTTTTGAAACTAAATACGAATCGATTTATTCTCCTTCCTCTCGAGCTGGGCTCCCGGCGCAAGGCCTGCGTTCTGTCGTCTAAAAGCATACCGATTCATGTTATTTGACCATTCTTTGTGGATTAAATGACACGGACAAGGGTGCAGTATTTACAATTGGTGTATTGTTCCTGCAAAATATTGAGCTCTCCAACTCAGTTTACAACAGTGTAGATGTACCTCGTGGCATCGTTCTCTTTTTCTGCTTCGGTCTGCTTTTGAACTTTTTTGGCTAATTCTGGATCTCTAAGCCTCCAGTTGGGTGTAAAGCTGTATTTGCTTTTCTCGTTTGCATAAGAATTTTCGCGCGTCAGATGCCCTGTACAATGTTGAGAAATTCGAATTCTCAAGGAAAATTCACCTGATCTGCTTTGAGTTTGGTTCATTGTAGATGGAGTTCCATTTGGGGATTGGAAATCTGATGTCATGGTGATATTTGACTGGAACAGTCAAAAACTCTGTTGTACAATCATGTAAAGGACTCACCCCGTTCGGTGTATGTATTGAGGAGTTTGTTGACCCTGGCACCGGTTTTCTTCCCGCCAAATTTCCAAAATTAGAATTTGAATTGTTGGTCATATCACGTAATGGTGCTCTCTCAGCAATAACGTTAGGAACCTCTGCAATAGAATAAACATTTCATTTATCCGTTGTAGATGGGTGGACTCCACCTGAAAAAAGGCGGGAAGTGGGTCGCTGCTTGATCCCGGAGGATGCGAGAGGGTGGATGGGACTCATTAAATGTTGTGGTGTGATGTCATGGCTCGTTGTAGACCGAGAATTTTGCTTCGTCTCGTTCAATTCCTTGTGTAGATACTCGATGAGCTGCAGTGAACTTTCAGAAAATGATGCGTTGTAGACGAACTCACCTTTTCATTGTCTGAGAGTTTCCCTTGGAAAGTGGAGACATCTTGCTGGAATTGACGTTGCTCTCTCGTGAGGCTGTACAAGTCAGGAAATTTTAGCAAGTTCTTCAGATTCAACTAAAGATGAAACATGGTATATCTTTCGTTATCGTACCGTGTCATTCCACGGTTATTACCGCATCGCTTGTAACAGAAATATTAAAATCTTTCACCTTTCTATCTCTGTTGTTTTTTTCTTATTCTCTTCCTCCAACAATTCTATCCTCTGTTTTTCCTTCGAAATTTCATTGTGTAATTCCTATATCCGTCAAAAACTTCATATTACACAGTTGTAGATGGCCTCACCTTTTTGATCATTTCCATATTTCTTTTCTGATTTTCACATGTATTTTGCAGTATTTTGTAGCTGTTGACTGCGGCCAACAATTTTTCCTTGTATTTTCTGCTTCGTGATTGATACTACACAATGGTTATTCGAATTTAGAATAAAAGTTCACCTTTTCTAAAAGTTGCATCTGTGCGTCTCTGTCACTGCACAACTGTTTGTATTTTTTCAACTCCTTTTCTGAATCCATCTATAACCGTCAACATTTCCAATCACATCTACAACGTGCCTGTTCTTCTCTCTTGATTCGTTGTAGTTGGTCGATTTCTGTGGATAATTTCTGTATCGTGTCGTTTTTATCACGAATTGTTTGGTTCAGAAGGTTCTCGCGGTCTCCAGATGACTTATCCCTCTCCTGTGTTATCCTTGCAATTTCGGCTTCAGCCGTTTGCCATTTTGTATTTGCATTTTGATACTGAGCTGAGGGTCAATAAAGGTATCAAACTGAAATATGATGTCTTTGTGTGTACCTTCATTGCGGTCTCTCTACACTCGGCTTGAAGTCTGGAGTTCTCTCTATTCAAGGTTTCCTTCTGTCTCTCCACCGCACTCATCTGTTTCCATCAGAAGATCTTCTCATGAAAAATACTTGCAAAAAAACTTGATTGATTTTCACCTTTTCTTCGTAGATTTCCCTCTCTCTTAATATCTTCGATTCCATCTCCTTTTCTTTTTCTTTCAATAAATCCAAATTCCGAATCCTCTCTTCGCTCAATAAGGCCTGAGAATCCCCAGAGATTTTCAGATTTTTTTCTCTCAAGCTGGTGATTTCTGCCTTCTGTGAAGCGATTTCTTGTTTGCGTTGTTCGCATAATTTTTCGAGGTCAGTGCTCAGCTTTCTGTAGTCTTTGACCTGTACATCGATCAGAGATGAAAGATTTCATGAATGATTGAAACAATTTGTACAAATGTTTTTTTCCTTCAGCCTTGTTCTGCATTGTCATTGATGAGTCATGAACGACTTGTTCTTGATGGATTTCAATGCTCACCCTCTCTGAGAGGTATTCGTTGAGTTTTCGCTCATTCGCTTTTCTGAGGACGATATCAAACTGTTGAATTCTGGAAAGAGGTCCCGGCGCTGTTATGATGAAATTGGCCACATCTGAGTGTTTTCCATCGATGATCTGATCTCCTTCCCTCTCTGGTACAGCGCCAACACTGAGGAGGCATCTGAAATCGCGATCTTGTGTGTAATTGTCTTGATGGAGCAGCTTAATGACTGTTTTTTGGAACTCCTCGAAATTATTGGTGGTGAGATTATGTCTCTGACGATATGTCTCGAATCCGCTGGTGTTCATTTTGCTTGACCATAAGAAGAGGAGGTCCGTATCATCGGTCAACAGAATCTAAATGCATCAATTCCTCTGTTGAAAGAGGATTTGTGGTGAGCAGATCTTAGCTCACCTCTAAACTGTCCGGGAAGTGGTATATCTTGATGAGGACCTTCCGATTCTTTGGTTTCTCTTCTGATGTGATCGTAACATAAACGGTTCGTTCTGTATAATGGCTCGAATCTTGTGGTCCCCTCTGTCACATCAAAATCAGAAGAATATGAGGCAGTCTCACCTGAAGTGGTTCCCCTTGCTCAGATTCTAAGAGAGCATTTGGATGGTAATTACCTCCACGATCTGTGTAGAGGTACGCATCAGTTAGCATCGTTTTTCACTTGAGTGTCTCCCAATCAGCTTTCCAGCCTCGGTCTGCCAAATATTCAAATTTTGGCGGGAAAATCTCGGACCATAAAATGGCGCCATTTCATCTTTCAAACTTTTTTTTCTGATCTGACTGAGAGGAGCGGCCTCAATCATGGTGAGGTCTTTGGAAAATGGAATAAATTGTGATAGATATTAATGATGATAGAGTTCACGTAGCCGAAGAAAGGCCGCGCCCAAACAGATGAGGTGGCGCTATATTCTTACTTCATTTTATTGTATTTGACTGAGATCTCGACAGCGCGGCTCTTTGGGTTGGTTACACAGATGATAGCGAGACCCCAGAGATGATTATGAAGAAATTCGAGGCATTGGAGAAGATCCAGCAAGAGCAGCGTGAGAAAGCAGCCACTACCACTACTGAGACAACAGAGGAAGGTCAACAATCAGAACCTAAGCAGAGCGAACTCAACCAAGATCAAGTAATTACACATTCTTTTCAGTTCTATATTCACCTGAACAGTTGGAAACTCTATTTAAAGAGACATCATCTTTTTCCATCGGTATGTTAAATAAGGGAGTTGTCCAAACCGATCACATGGAAAATGATCAAATGGACATGGACGAACTATTTGCTGAGCTTGATCTCGAAGAGGAAGAAGAAGTTTATGGTGATGAGGTATAATATTTGATCAGAAAATATTGAACACCGTTCTGACATTGAGCAGGAGAGCTTCTTTGGTTTTGACGATGATGATGGAGACAGAAAGGCTCGTCCTAAGGCGTCCAGAGTTGGAATGTCCAGGGCATCTGCACTCCAGTCTTCTTTCATGGAAGTCTCCACCGATGAAGGCTTCACCTTCACCGTGCGCAAGAAGGTCTGTACATGGCATCAGTCCTCTTTTGTTGCGGATTCACCGCTAAATACAAGAATTGTTATTCACCAACTGTGGCCCAAAGTTTGGTCTTGGAAGTAATTGTTTCAGCATTATTTGCTGCGGCAACATCGTAGCTTGTATTTACTTCAAGCCCTTTCGATGTACATTGACTCGTTGTAGATTAGATTTATCGACCCCCTCGAGACCACCTTCACCAGGATCCCACCCCTCCCCATGCCTCTCTCTTGGGCCAAAACAATCGCGCCATATGAAGAGAAAGATTCTGAAGGCCAGGTAGATCTCCGTGAAATTTCGTGGATTGACGTTTTCAGTACCCCAGACCGGCAAATGCGACGCACCTTTCTGAGGACATTATGAAATACGATTTGAAAAATCTCAAAAACAACAACTTCATCGTGAGTTTGTCACCAAACATATCTTTATTCTGAAAATCTACATATTGACCTGTACAGGCCATTCTTATGGATCCTCCATGGAAGATCAAGGGAAGAGAAGGTGAGATATCATAACGAATGTCATTGTGACGAGTAATGACATCATATAGGACCTCAATACGTCACCTGCGCACAGATGGAAAAGTTAAATTTGGGCGCAGTGCTGAGAGTCGGGTACATATTCATCTGGACCGAGAAAGAGATCATCCCTCAGGTAGATTCTGTTCATGGTTTGCATCTACAAATATCTTTACAATTGAGTTGTAACGGATGTCTGTAATTGTTATTGTATTAAGCTTGAAGTGAATCATCCACCGCTGCTGTTTTAAAATTCAATTTTCTCTGCAAAGATTTACTTTGCTGATGTTTTGTGTATATTTTCGGCACTTTGAGCAAATCCTCAAGCACCACATTGTATACCTTTATACCAGAAGAATGAGTCCAACAGGTGGTCCAATTTATGGGAAAGAAGTCGTTCGTTTACGTGGAAAATCTGGTCTGGGTGCTCCAAGAGCCCAACAACTCCATCCGCTGTGACGAATATCAGTACATCCGAAAGTCTAAAAAGTCACTCTTGATCTTCAAGAACACCAACCCGGAGACGGCCAAGTTGGAGCTCAGACATCAGCGTAGTCCTGATGTCGTATTCGACTTCGTCCGCGACGACAAAGGTGAGGATTTTCAGAGTCTATTCGGATCTTTGTAGAATTGAAAGGGGTGAAAAAACTTTTTGAAAATAAATTACGAATTTACGCTGCAAGCCAAAAATCGATTTTTTCTTTGTTTTTGATGATTTACTGTGGTTTGACCTAATTGCTTTAGGTTTGACCGAAGATAGACCTGACTCCGTCTACAACGTGATCGAGACGATGTTACCCACCAGCAGACTTGCAGATAAGCCCTGTCAACTGTTGGAATTGTGAGAGATTTTGATGAAATTTCACGACTGACACATTGTAGATGGGCCAAGAAGGATAAGTACAGATCAGGCTGGACAACAATATCACAGAAATAAACGATTATTCAACCACTGAACAGGTCTTTCTGAATCATTTGACGAAGAGACTGACAAACAGCTTGAAGAGTTGGAGAGAATTGGGTCTCCACGGTAACGTTGATGGGCGCAAAGACACAAAGGAGCCGTCACCTTTTGGTATGAAGGAGCCGATTGTCTGATCATCGTCGCAGATGTTTGCGGTAAGAAAGGAGACTGTTTCGGTATGCGGAGGCAAAAGTTGAGGTTTCTGCGGAGATGCAAGAGACAGTGAAAACATTCTCCCTCTTTATTCTGCCTGACAAGATTTGTTGATGAAATAAGCAACGCCACAAGATACAAGGTGCAGAAGACATGGAAGGAGGGTCCAAATCAGTGGAAATGAAACATGACGATGTGCCGGCTCAACATCAAGGGAATTCGTTTCCGACTATTGATTTTGACACACGACACAAAGATGATGACTCGCATGTGATGCACCACTTGTCCAAAAACCAAATCATATTGTACCGGGTCTATATGGCACTAGTTTGGCTTGGAGCTTTCGGTGTCTTCATCTGGTAATGATTTTGCAAATGGAAATTGCCTCTGAAGACTGCTACTAGGTATGTCGTCCGAATCAGCCACCAGTTAGAAAAAGCAAATAAGGTTGCTTCTGCGGTCATGAAATATACGAGGTATCAGGCGATACCATACCCTGCCGTCGCGGTGTGTCGCAAAGCATTTTTCTTCCCTACTGAAGATGTCAGGTGTGTTCAATGTTCTTCCTTAGCGGAAACGTGACAGATCTGAGCATTCTTGAAACTTTCTCTCAAGCCATTTGTTTTGGGGAGGAGTGTTGGCCTAAATATGCTGTGTACTCCCAAACCTACAACGCTACAACTAGGCAAGACATAATAGCCTCTCAGGCACAAGTTGACCTTTGCAGCTGTTATATTTTCAATTTGAATGCCACTAATCCTCTGCTGGTACACCCAATTAATGTCAGAGATGGTGGTATTTCGGCAGTATTTTCTGTGGCAGATCAAGAACAACTTACAGTCACCTTCTTACCGCATGATTCAACATTGGATTCGAGAGAGGTTGTCGACAACATTATCTCCTCTTTCACGTGTGCATGCCTTGATGTAACATGTCATTTTGACATTGACAGGTTCATTGGCGGTAAAATGATCACATTGTTCAGCCTGACATACCATGTGGAAATACACAAAGATGACTATTACAAAGAAGTGTCCATCCCAATAACTTCTCATTACACATTTACTACCAGTAATATCCCAAACCAGAATGGAGATAATATGACCTGGATCCAGTTCGCCTTTAGGTCAATGGTGGTCGTAGAGATGATCTACTCTCCTGCTTACCGACTGCCAAACTTTTTGGGTGATTTTGCGTAAGTTGCTTTTCCGTTATTGATTATTGGTTGAATGAATGATGACATCTTCAGAGGCATCTTGGACGCGCTTCTGGGGTAATCATTATATCACAACTGAAATAAACTAAAGAAACAACAGGCTGAATCTCATCAAGCTTGGGTCTGGAGCGATCGTGGTCTTTTTTTCAGTAAAATTCCGAGCATGGAGGCTGGCTGAAGCTCATTTTAATGGATAGATTGTTTCGTTGAAATTATAAAATACTCCATAATGAAACTTTTTTATTGCTCTGTAACAAGGGTTTCTTCATGTGAAGTGATCATGTGCACTTGTAGATCGTCAAGATGCTCAAAGGGTGTTCTGCAGATGGGGCAGGCCATAGTATCGTCAGAGGGGGGAGGGGGTGGGTTGTACACAGGAGTGGGGTTCTGTGGTGCTGATGGAAATTGACACTCTACCTGGTGCACATCGAGATCTGAAGTATGTTTCAGTCTACAATTCAAAGATAAAGATAGATCTACCTCTCTTCTTGATGTATTTCCCGCAACCTTCACATTTCACCGTTTGAGTTCCACACTTCTGCTCATGTTCGTATCTACAACGATCAATATTTTGGCGGGAAAACGAATCACGATATCATGGATAATTGTCTCACCTCTCCACATAAGGCATCTGCAGTGGACAGAAGCTGCATGTAACTGTTCTTCTGGGACAGCTTGTCTGCTTGTGTGCGGCGATATTCTTTCTCTCCATCTGTTCACCACACTCACAATAGACGGGTGCGTGTACTTGCTCCATGTGCTCCTCTTTGTTTCTTCGGGCCACAACTTCGTTGCATCCTGGGCATACGTAATTATTTCTGGCACAAGAGAGTGAATGCATGTTGTAGTTGCCCGCAGCGATTGGCCTCTTACAGTTATCACACATCTACAAAATTTCAGCTTTTCCCAAAAAATATTTGTCGTAGTACAGTCAGTTGTAGACAGTGAATTAATACCTTGAAATCAACACCCTCAGTCATGCCGGTAGTGTCCATAGCAGCAGCTCCTGTCGACGCTCCAATTGAAACTGGTGTCTCCTCCTTTGTCGATGTTTCTGAGGCGGGATTTTCGACCACGGTTGGCTTAACGGGAACCTCCCCGGTAAGAGGAGGAGCAAATTCCACCTTGATCTCACTGTCTATAATATGTACTGAATTTCCTGGGCGTACTTCTTGCACGTTAAAGACGTATTTTTTGTCACGGTAAGGCACCACAATCGTGTCACTTGTACACGTCAGATGTCACTTTCAAGAGATGGAGAACGAAAAATCACCCAGCGTTGAGCACCATAAATTTGGGCAGGACCCATTCAAACATGGCTCTGGTATCATTCACTTCTAAAAACTCTGCAGTGTGTGGTTGTAGTTTGACAAAAGTTCCTCTGGGAAGCCTGACCCTTCTGAGGGTTACTTGGTCCATTTCTCTAGCCTTCAAATTCTTCAAGATCCACTCAGGGACTACTACGCATCCATCCTCTGCAGTGAATTCCTCTACACCACAGTATGATGTATGTCCTGGGGTTTGTGAATATTTCTGACTGGAAAAATACACCAGAGAAAGATTGCAAAAAGAGTTCGTCACGAGGGCTTCCCAAGTGGTCTCCCACCTTAGTACTGGCCTCGCTCAGACACGCTTGACTTCGCAGTGCGGCAAGGGATGCGGTAGACTGTGTCGATATGAACGAACCCGATACATTAGTCCTTTTCTCCCACACAAACCCGCACAAATAATCGCAATCACAATTAAAAGTGTGCAATGTATCACCTCTCTCTGCGGAGACCTCAAAGATCATGGGGGTTGACTGGCTAGAAGCGCGCAACGAAGGATTGCCCCAGCCGCCTGAGCGGGTCAAACCTTCTCCAGAATCGTGAAGATCGTGCTGTGTGAGTTCTTCGAGGGCGGAGGCGGGCAGGATCAATTTTCCACCGGATTCCAAATCAGGGGCCATTCCGGTATCAGGTGATACTGCGGTGAAAAATCTAGAAAAATGAATTTTCATTCAATTTTCCATCAACTTTCATTCTTCTAAATCTCTTTACACAAAGAAAAAAGTTCACACCTCCAAAATCCTCCAACAGTGGAGAGTGTGTAATTCTCCAGCCCGGCGTCTGTCTCCACAGTGGGCTTGGACTCGATAATATAGGCTCTGATCATCTGTATCATCTCCAATAGTGAAGTGTCAGAATTCCACGGTTCGTGTTCTGTGACCATCTTGGTCGGCTCCTCCACTTTTTGTCTCTTTTCCTCTGAAGGTGATGTAGATGAATTCAATACCTTTTTATTTTCAGTATTTACAATTTTTTTTTGGAGAAGATCCAAGTACCTGATTGATTACGGGGTTGAGATCGATTTGTAAATCGGAGAATCTTGGTTTGACCACACGGAATGAGGGTCTCTGGTATGGGTAATGTGGTGGAAATTTAATCTCCAACAACACCTCTCCCTCCAACTACAACTCTTCAGTCCAAAAATAATGATTTTTTCATCCAGATTTCTCGGAAATTTCGCCAAATCTCACCTTGGTGGGAATAATCCCAGTGGACTGGCTCACTTGACGTAAAGCCAATTCATAGAGGGCTGCACCAACGTGGCTTTCTGTGCCAAAGCCGAACAACTTCACCTGCCAATGAAATAGATTGTTGCCAATGGGACCGGCCTCAAAACCGAGCTCTTTGGTGTTGACCTCCTTCATTGTGTCCAGCTCAATCTGCAAGAACTGTTGTGCCTCTTCTGTACCGTCATTCATCGCCAAGTCATCACGACTGTTTCTATTAGATATGGTGAAAAACACTTCAACTCACTTGTCTGAGCTCCTTCTCAAGTGCATGGGTCTGTAATCGAAATATTTCGTGATGTGAGCTGGGATCATTCCTTGTAATATCTCGGACTGGATTAATTTCAAGGCTTTGCTCTGCTGTCCTTTGTTCAAAAAAGCCTGTATACGTCTGATCCACTCTTCGATCTCATATGTTTGGGCATGATTCTGTGTCAATGTCATCTGTACCGCAGGAATAATTTCGTTTCTCCAGTTCTCTGGGGTAGGCTTCACGGGTGGTTCAGTACTCTGATTCATCCCTCCCATCCAAGGTATAAAACCTCTGCCAAAGCCTGGCATACCGTGATGTCCAGGCATCATTGGAAATGGAACTGTGGTGGGGAAACCCACTTGTGGTCTCACCTTTGTACAGTCAATTTTTAAGAGGATGAGGATGGATTACCACAGGATCAAAATCGGGCTGTGGTGTGGGCTGTAAAGGCACAGAAGGACGGATAGGCGCGCTGATTTGTGGTGGTGTGAATGTAGATACGACCGATTCTAAAGTCTGAGAGAAAATCTCCAAAAGTGCGGTGAGAGAGCGAACGTTTTCCAGACGTGTGTTAATGACTGGTAAATGGTCCTCCATCAGCTCACTCTCTGATGTCACCAACTGATGAAATGTCAGGTGACCATGCTTTTACGAACCAATATAAAATGGAAATGAACTCACGAGAGGGGTCCAATCCTCGTTACAATATATTTGGAAAAAGATGGGGTCTACTGCTGGTAATATGAGAGTGAAGAATAGCTGTTTCTCTGGATGATCTCGCACTGTGTCGAGATTGAGATTTATGTTTGTGTTATTCTTCTTCCAGTCTCTAAATTCGGCGCGTATGCGTTCTGCATCGTCCACCGGTGTGGCTAATGTTTGTCATCAATTTCACATTGAAATAACACTTACCCTGTTGTGCAGGCTGAGCCAAGTTCTGGGGTAAGCTGGAAGAGAGACTCTCTAATAAAGCTCGCTGTTCGTCGTTCAGCTGCGAGTTCTCTATGTCCATATCTTCATCTGCGCTCATTTTGTTCGTGTCAAATTATTTCAAGGATGACGGATGGAACTGATGATCGTATCTTGTTATCACTGAATGAGTTTCCGGAATCGCATGACACCTCACCATGACGAACCCACCGTATCTACAACCACCGTATGACCACAAATTAAAGACATTTCATAATATTGGGCATCAACAGGTTCAGAACTGACTCCAAAGCGCACGACACTCTTGTTCAGCACCACATGTCTCGATTAATCCAGTTGTAGAGGTCTCACTCAAATGAAACAACAACCGGGAATGCAATTCTCATCATGTCTTCTTCAACCACAGACCTCGCCAAGAGATTAGACGCCATCGTCACCTCACATCCCGATTTCCCACAGAAGGGAATCCTCTTCAGAGATGTTCATCCCATCATGGCTGACCCGGAGTCAAGAGCAGCGGTAAGGGATGTTTCAAAAGATCCCACTGATGTTCACAGGTTCAAGAGTTCTATGCCAAGAAGTATGCTGATGAGAAGATAGATGTTGTGATTGGAGTAGACAGCAGAGGATATTATTTTGGCATCCCATTATCGGACAAACTGAGGGTGAGTGATGACGATCTGCTTCAAGTCGATGAATCTGATGGATCAGGTTCCTTTTGTTCCTGTCAGAAAGCCTGGTAAACTCCCAGGTCAAATCGTACGTGCCGAGTACATCAAAGAATATGGTCAGTCTCACTTTGAACTCTTTTTTTCATTTTTTGACTTCCAATTAGGGAAGGATGTTTTGGAAATGCAACGTGATGTTGTCAAAAAGGGAATGAGGGTCGTCATTTTGGACGATCTCTTAGCAACTGGAGGCACGATTGGCGCAGCTTGTGAGTTGTTGACTGCGGTGAGAAACCAGAAAGCATCTTGTACAGCTGTGTAATATTTGCAGGTGGGAGCAGAGATCGTGGCATGTGAATTCATCATAGAGCTGACGGACTTGAACGGAAAATCAAAAATACCAGCTGGTGTCAAGTATCACTCCATTCTCCAATACTAAAACTAATATTCTGCACAATAAAAGAATCAAAAGTTCAAGTGTAATCATGTTATTCCCATTTGCTGGAGGACATGAGCGAGAACTTTCTTGGAAAACTCCTCCTTGCGATCGAGCATCGACGGAACGACATCACCATCAAATGATCCAAAGAACTTCTCGTAGAAATGAGACATCTCTTCCTCTCTTTCAAAACCTTTTTCGTTTTCGTACTCTTCCATCTTGCGAGTGAGGACCTGTTAATAATTAAATTCAAAAATAATATCGGGGTTGTTTTGTTCTCGGCTTGTCAATAACCCACAAAAACATGTTTTTGGCCAAAATTCAAAGCCGCAAACAGATTGTTTAGACGCTGGTCCGAACATTAAAATGCACAAGCAAAGGTTTGTTGAGGTCTCCACCAAAATATTGACAATAAAATGCCCACCTCAATCAAAAACGGGTTGGCGTCATCCATGAATGCTTGAAAATTGAGATTATCATGTTCTGCTCCAAACAAAAGGATCGGTTTTATCTCTTTAAAACTCATAGAGTTGAGCAGTATGGCAGATTGTCTGACCTGCACGTGATCAAGATGGTGAGATTTCCATGAAATTTCACCTCCATCCCGTAAGAATACTCCACTATAACGTCTCGTCCCGCCAAAAGTTTCTCCCACATCGCTCCTGTTGATGGTCATTATTGTCGACATAAACCACAAGCTTCACCTGCATCTGAGGGGTCCGCAACCTTTTCCTCCTCTTTAAGCGAAAAAATGTCGACAGCAGCCAGTTTTTGCTTGGCCAATATGCTCTCCAGCATATATTTAAATTGAAATAATTCTGTGCCTTTCGGTGGTGTTGTAGATTCAGCATAACCTTTCCACCAGAAATTCACCGCGACTGTGCAGGCGGTAGAATCCACCTAAATTTATAAAAATCCATCAACAGGCGCCATTTCGATGTCTTCTCTGACCTGATGCCACCAGCCCTCTGAAAAATTAGAAATATTCCGTCTACAACTGCCATACCAGGGATGTAGAGAGCGTCCCCAGGTTCACATTCGAATACGACCGGGCTTGCTTTGCAGAACAATTCAAATTCCTGCGAATCTATATTGTGGATGTCGACACGGCTGTGGTTGCATGACGACCCAAATAAATTCTCTATAAATATTCTGTACAACCAACGAAATGAAACGTCGACAAACCTGGGTACATGTACAGTGATTGCTCTGGGCTGTACAGGGTTACTTTCTTTTTTCCCGCCAAAATACACAGAAGATTCGAGGAAGCGTCATAATGGAGATTACTTTGTGTTTGGTAATTTCCCACCCATCTACAACAGTCACCTCATGAATTTTGTTGAAATTTTACAGGTTGATGGAATTCAGTTTATCTTGTGGTATGACATCAGGAATGTCGACCATTGGCCTCAAGCAGGCGAGGGCTGCAGTAGAACCGTCCGCATTCATTATTGGGCTTTGACATAAATAGAGGTGGCTCCCTTCGTCGTCAAGTTCGGTTGGCTGAGAGAGATCATTTCCCGCCAAAAATTACGGTTCAAAATTTCAATTGTACATCTATTTAAATTTACCTCGCCGTGAGATGCCCGCACCAATGAATCGACAAAGTCGTGGATGCTTAAAGAGAACACGTGCTTACGCCTCAGTCCACCATAAAAAGATGAGCTCATTGATCGACACACATCCAAAGAGCCTTTTTCCTCAGAGAGAAGAGAACGTAATAACTCGGCGGTAATCCTCTCTTCACTGGCATCCTTCATCCTTCCTCGAACCTTCTCTCTTTCGACAAACCATCTGTTCTTATCAGACCGATTTTTGATGTATTCATGACCTCCACTTGATGCAGAACTGAGGGATCTTGTGTGGTGACGTCCATACTGAATCGTGGTCAGCTTCGGTTTCTTCTGTCCTCTGTCGTTTCATTCTCAACCTGTATTGATCTTGATCACATCGTGTCTCCGTTGTAGACACCTTCGTCAGAAATTTGTCCATACACAAACACCGATACCGACAGATCATGGCAGAAGAGGACGATTATAGCCCTCTCAACCAGTGGGTATGGTGTTTTGGATATAATGGACAAGAGCAGTTGGAATTCGAGAGGAATGATGGTCCAAAATTGAGGGTGGTTGTTCCCACGAAGGCAGTCAATCTACCAAAGAGAGCGCGTTTAGTGTCTATGGCCAATTGCTATACTTTAGTCTTATTCGGTGAATATCTTCTCTTTAATTATCCTCCTTCCTGACCTAACAATGGTATTTTCCATAATCCAACATATTTCATCTTATAATCAAGTGACACTTTATTTCGGCCACCTTCTTGGTCTGTCTTATTAATTATTCAGAGGATGGAGGGATACAAATATTTGGAAAGAATCCTTATGTGGAATCGAACGTTATAACACCAGGTCGAATTGCCAGCATCGCTGCAGGACGCAATCATGTTCTACTTTTAGAAGGTGTGTGACGTCACTCTGATCAAACATTAAAGACCTTAAGAGGGGGGAAGACTCTATAGTTTTGGATATAATCCTTCTGGACAGTGCGGTGTGCCACAAGGTCCCATCCTCAAAGAACCTCAGTTGATCGATTTTGATCACATCATTTTCGAGACCATCACACAATGTGCCGCAGGAGATAACCATTCTTTAGCAGTAACAAGTGTGTACCTTTATGATTGTCAATTGAAATTAAGCCTGTCAATGATCGCAATCGCATTCCACAAAATCAGAATCAAACATTTTCTTTGCATTTGGTAAGACTCTTTACAGGTGAAGGAAGACTCTTCAGTTTTGGAAACAATGATTTGGGACAGTTGGGAAATCCAGAGGCACAACCTTTTGTGACGAATCTGGTGGAGTTCCCAACAAGCATACAGATATCCAAGGTGGCATGTGGCATGGCTCATTCTCTCGCTCTCACCAGTGAGTTAAAATTCAAATCTTCGATTTTCGCGGCTTTTTTACTCCGGCAGTGCACGGAGTGATTCTATTTCTAGAAACGCCACAGATCGTTGATGATGCAAACAACGAAAGATTATTTTGATTATGGTTATATATAGATGTGCTGGTCTTTCTTCTGTTTCTAAAACAAAGAAAATCCGTGAAGGTTAGATCATTTTTGTTTTGCTGCAAGATTCAATAAATGCAAAAATCCCGAAAGTGATGAAAAATGGACTGATTTGTCTCAGCGGATGGCCAGTTGTTCAGTTGGGGTGAGGATCTACAATTGTATTTTTGTGTGAATTTCTAAATAGAATAGGATGGGGTTGCTACGGGCAACTCGGTAACGATTCAATAGAGAATTCTACAAAGCCAGTAATCATAAAGGTAATTATCGGCAAACTACAACCAGCCAATTCACTCGGATTGAATATTATTTGCATACGCTCCAGAGGCATTTTAATTTATTTTTAGTCCTTTTGTTCAGCGGATAAGTTATATTAAAATTCGCAGGCCTTTTCAGATCAGAAAAAAACGATAAAGCAGATCACCTGTGGTGGCTGGCACTCTGTTGCTTTAACTGGTGGGTACCCTCTCAAAATCTTTTCGAAAAGTGATGCACACGAACGAAGAATTTTATTGGAATTCACATGACAATCGTGTTGCATCTGTGGCAGCGAGCCAAGGTAACTCTGTGGCAGAGCCGCGATTGAAATGAATGCAAACACAAGAGAATTCTGCAGACATCAATAGACTGCGCTATAAGATCATCATTCTCAAGGTCCAACAATACCGCAGAAGCCAAAAATAATTCTGCAGAGCAGCAAATCCAAACAATTTCCATCATCATTGATAAGTCCTGTCAGATTGACATGACTGACACACGCCAGATAAAGGAGAAGTGTACACTTGGGGATGGGGAGAATTTGGTGCCCTGGGACACGGTGATAAGATGGCACGACAGGAGCCCACACTGGTAGAGTCACTACAAAAGGACCAAGTCAGCATAAAGACTGTGGCTGCAGGATCACGCCACACCCTCTTTGGCTCAGGTGAATTGAAAACATATTTCTGGGAGAAGAGAATCCGAGATGCTGTTGACTGGTTGTGACATATCGTTTCTGACTTAGATTTAGATAAGGGAGATGTCTATGGATGTGGTCTGGCCACATTTGGAAGGCTGGGCGTCAGAAAAGACACGGAGCAAATTGAAGCTACATTGCATTTCTTCATCCCCACATTGATCCAGGCATCAAAAGATCCTAAGGTAAGTCAATCTGTTCGCCTTGTCCTCTTTGTGCGGGTTTGTGTGGGAGAAAAGGACTAATGTATCGGGTTCGTTCATATCGACACAGTCTACCGCATCCCTTGCCGCACTGCGAAGTCAAGCGTGTCTGAGCGAGGCCAGTACTAAGGTGGGAGACCACTTGGGAAGCCCTCGTGACGAACTCTTTTTGCAATTCTCCTCTGGTTTATTTTTCTTTTTGCGGTTTCTTTTCTTCAGTCACCAGAGTTTTCCTCAAATGCACTTTTTGTTTCTTGAGCCTTGAAAAAGAGGTTTTGATTTGGCCAAGGTGTGGAAGGTTTTCTCTGGGAATTCATCATGGGGTTCAGTCTGTGTTGGAAGCTTACCAACCGAGAAATGAATACATTATAGTCAATTCTGCATTTATCTTTATTGCTCAACAATTAATTAAAAGCGGAGCTGGTCGTTTCCGTTGGGCTGCAAGAGCATCCATGCGAAGAATCCTCCAACAACTGGTCTGGCTTGGAATCCAACCTTCATCATTCAGTCAATCCGCATTTTTCTTTGCTAAAGATGCACAAATTCGCATCAAATCGCGACACGCATTCTCTTTCTGTGCAGTGATAGTTTCAATAGTACTAACCTGTGTACCGGCCTTGGTGTCGTACCAGTCAGAGAGGGGGACTCTGGAGCTGGTCTCGTGGGCGTAGTTGTAGATGGCAGTCCAGTACTTCTGGGCGACGGCAGTGTCGTTGCTGAGGGAACCGGCCCAGGCGAGCCAGTCGAGCTTGGTGAAAGCTCTGCCGTCCTTGGCGGCGTTGGAGTTCAGAGGAGCTCCGTATCTGTTGAACTGTTTGTTGGCGTAGTAGCGGGCCTGTGAGAGTTCAGAATCAAACTGAATGAGGAGCTGGGATAACACAATTTCATGAATAAATACCTCCTCATTCAAGATCTCCTTGGGGAAGGTCTCAATGTTTAAGAACTTCTGGAAGACCAAGTTGTACTGCAGAGAGTAAGAGTTGGGAAGGTCGAACTGCAGGCGGAAGTGGTCGTTATCTCTGCCATTCTTCATCCAGTAGTCGGCGAAGCTCTTGGCGATTGTGCGGTAGCGGGCAGATTCGCCGGTGCGGCCGACTGCGTCGAGGAAGTCGGCGTAACCGTCGATGGCGACAATTCCCTTGGCGGCAAGGTTGACGTTGTGGGGAATGGGCTGTTTTTGTTCAATTTTGTGTTGAGACATTAAATATAAAAGTGATGGAGAAATGCTCTGCAGTGGAGCTGCAGGCCAAGATGACGTGGAGCTGTAAGATTGCTCCGAAATATTGGATAAAACTTACGCCCAAGAAATCGTCAGTGCAGAGTTGGTTTCCAGGGTCGGGAAGGACGAGCTTTCCAACGATTTGTCCGGAGGCTCTGCAGGAGTTGGGGGAAGTGGCTGTGTCAGTTCCCTTCAACCAGCAATCCACTTTTCCACATGAATCAAAAGCCCAAGCTCCACAGTTAGGATCGGCGATGCACCTGGAAAAAAGTTAGTTTCTCTCGTCTTGTTTTTGTGCGCATCACAACGTCTGCGGCGGAGCCGCATTCCAAGACGCATCTGCGACTCACTTGGCTTGACAGTCCTTGGGCTGGGAGTTGTTGGGGAGGGAGAGGGGTTTTGGATAGAGATCACCTCCTCCTCTTTCAGTGTTAAGGTCGATGGGTCCGGTGTTTTGGGGTGAGTTGTAACCACTGGTGAGGTATCCGGCCCATTGGTCCAGAGTCTGTCAAAAATGTCAGTTTGGCACATGATAAGGATGTTTACAACTGTGATTTTACGCATTTATTTGTTATCGCTGGGTGAAGTCGCAGCTTCATGAGTGTGTTATGCCAAAACAAAAGACTGTTGTGGTGAAAATATCAATATACTGACCTTCTGGTAGGTGGGGTAGATCTGGGATGTGTACTTGGTCTTGTCCTTCTTTGCGAGCCATTCGGCGATGAGAAGCAAGTTACCGGTCTCTTCTACTGGCATCTGCTCTTGTGCTTGGGGTGTCGCGTCAGCAACTGGCCATACTCCCAACTGTACCCGTCAGTCAGTCTCGAGATTTTCGCGAGATTTCGCCGAGTTTTCTCGTGACAAACGGACGAAATTTCAGTGAAAATCACCTGGTGGGGAGCCCATTCCAAACCGTATTTGATGGGTGCCTCGTTGGCAGCGAATGACAAATGGGGCAACAACAACAACTCAGCCAAGACGGGGTTAGCCCAGAGCAGGAGGGGGATGGCGGGGAAGAGCACATCTACAGTGCTGAAATCTCCGTTGGAGGAAATCTCCTTCAAAAAGAGCCAGGTCATGTTCTTGATGGGGTTGTAGACGAGCTTGTGGGCTCCGATAGTCTGTCTCCATGTCAACGATGCAACGGTGGAGTAGTGCTCGCCTCCGGCGGTGTACGTCTACAACGAGTCAGTTATTCAATCTGCAATGGTTCTAATGTTTTTGGAGCTATAAAGGAGATACGTTGACGCAAAAAGTATTGGCTCTACAACGAGCCGCAGATTGTCTGTATTTTTTACCTGAGAGAGGACGGCCTTGTCAAGCTTGGCAGTAGTGGACACGACGCTCTTGTACTGTGTGTTGGCCTTCTTTAACAATTCTTCAGCAGAGGAGTAGGTTTTTTTCCACAATGCCTCGAATGGAGTGTCGTAGTACTTGATGGAGTAGATGTCATCATAGGCAAAGATCAACTGCTTTCTGTGGTTTTGAGAAAAAATTTCAATAATATTCACTCACGAGACGGTTGCGCCAGCAGCGACCTTGACGGACCATCTGAGCGACAAGACGGGCCATTGGTCATCTGCAGCTCTTGGTTTGCGGGTGTCATCGTTGTCAGGGAGACCTCCAGTTCTGGAGAAGGTGTCTCTGGCAGAGGCATCAGAGCCGATGAAGGTCTTCAAGCTGTTCTCTTGGTTGGCGGCCACGTATGCATAACTGAAATTTCAATTAGATTTCGAGTGAAAGGTTACGCTCACCCCCAGTTGATGCCGACGCGGTCTCCAACGGGCTGGAAGAGGGTCTGGTCCTTTGTGCCCATCTTTAAGAATGTGAGGGGGCCAGCTGATCCTTTAGACCAAGTGACCTGGGTTTTGGCATCGTTGACGGTGACTTCACCACTCTGGTCGTAGTAGAGTTCGACCTGTTGTTATGAGTTTCTGACATCTCCGGAAGAGAAAAAAAATGTTCACCTGGTGGCTCTGGCCGTCTTGGGAGGTGACTTCATAGACAATGTAAGTGATGGGCTGTGACATGAGGTCGAGATCGGTGGGTACGGCAGGAGTGATAAACTTGAGCGTCAAAGCAACAGGTCCGGCTGTGAATTTGTATTGAGTGGTTGTGGGAAAAACCTATCTCGATAAGATAAAGATCTTCTGAACTTTACAAAGAAATGTGAATCACCTTCAAAGAGGTTTGTTGAGCGGCCTGAGGGAAAGCAAGAGCGGCACCCATGACTCTGTAGGTCTGTCCATCGACTCTAATCGCCGCAGTCAGACCTGTCTAAATCAGATCATAAAATGGAAAAGCAGATCTACCTTTGTTAGTGCCGTCCCATAAGACAGGCCAGCTGTCGTAGAGTTTGTCTGAAGGTGACCAAATGTTCATATAAGGATCAAAAACCACAAGGGGTGTTGAAGGAGGTCGAAAACCATCAACAAGAGGTCCTGCCGCAAGAGACAGAGCCAAAAGCGTGGATAGACACAAGAGAGTGCTCCTCATGTTTGTTTTTGCTTTGTGGTTTGGTTTTGCAACAGAATTCGCTGTTGTAGATACGCGGTAGTTAGCGTGACAGGCAGAAGTTTGTTGGAACTTTCTTTAGAAGAATCTGGTTGATATTTTGTAATCCCTACCGCACTTCGCGGTAATTCACGTGCGTTAAATGTGAGAAAAGGTGTCATTTTGATATTTTGTTTTCAAATAAAGATCAGACGTTTATTACCGAGAGCTTCACGATAAGAACTACACCCCCAAATTCGTGCAAGTGTTGTATGGCGTTTGGAAGTCCAACAAATCAGACGAACTCCCATCAAAGCGTTCTGTGATGTTATCCCGCTGGTCGAATTTGGGCGAGCTCGAAATTTTCAGCTGCTGTTGAGATCGACCCTTTTGGCGGGAACACTCTGACCTGACGTGACATGAAACAATTTTTAGTTTGGGCGAGCTCGCCCACCGACAAAAAGATGAAATACGTTGCTTTGGAAATTACGTAATTTTGTGGTCAAACTCAACAAAAATATCTCAAAAAACGTCACATAGAGGACAAGGCCGTGTTCACTTTGTAAAACTGCAAGGATCAGTCTGAAAAAATGAAGAGAGATGTTGATGTACCCTGCAGGAGGTTTGGAGAGGTCTCCACATATTTAAATTCGATTTTGTCACTTATATGGAAAGGATTCTCCCCAAGAGACACCTGGTAAACATCTGAAGAGGGTTAATAAGAGATTTCATTGTAGAAGACACCTCCCGGGATTGTATTGGGGGTAAAACAAGACATATGAGAACCGTCTACTGGCATCCTCAGGATTGCTGTCTTAGTTTCACCAGATTTGTTCCAAAGATAGCACTTGGTATTTGGACAGAACCCAGACCTTTGACATCGAAGACGGTGGAAATATAGATTAGGTCTGTGGAGCAGTAATCCTGAGGAGTAACCTTAATATTCCACGGACCACATACGGTGTACATCATCAGCCTGGTATTATCACTATCGATCCCAAAGAGGATGGCTTACTTCGTTTGGTTGTTCTCATCTGAGGTAATGATCAAGATTCTCATCAATTTATCACCTGCTATGGTATGTACTCGCTTTATAGTTCCGGAAGGTAGAAGTGGTAGTGATGGTACTTGTCAACACTTGTACTGTCAGAGCCCCAAAGAGGATGAATACAAACCTCGTGCTGTTTTGAACCGAAGCAAGGAAATACCAATTCTCGGGAGAGCTCCCTAACACAATTGATTTGGTGCTGCCATCAATGCCAATCCCAGAAGACATTGTGCACTCTGTGTTGAGACACCATTCCATAGATTGGTAGCCATTCTGAGAGATGTTATAACCATGAGGTCACAACGAATAACTTACCACAGCAATCATAGGAGTGTGCTGTCCGGACAAGACTCCATAATCGACAGAGATGTCACCTTGCTGGAGATTCACCCTTCCCCAGGTATGTCTGTGAGAATTTTTTATCATCTCGTCACAGTTCGGATCATCGCAGGGCAAATACCAGACACTTGTATTGATGGCCAAGATGTAAAACGGGATACCAGTGTCTGTTAAACCACCAGCTAAGGCGAAAGTCTCATCGCCTGTCACTGATAACCTGACATATTATTGATTCTTACAATAATTTAAATGAATCTCACTTGAGAGAGATGCCAGCTGAAGATTTACTTATGACTTCGATGTAGGCTTCGTTTTGAGAGGTGAAGACTACAGCAGCGCTGTTGGCATGAGAGCTCAAAGCAACCGCTTTCATGCCCTGAAGATGGTCTCATTTTGGATCATCATGCAAAATACCTTTGATAGAGGGTAGGACAAATTCACAGTTTGTAAGAGGCACCACTTGCGACCAAACTCCACACCTTATCACCGGATCTGTGATGGTCAGCACCCTTGTCAACGTCATTGCTCATCACTTTGAATACAAAGAGCTGGGCTGTTTGCCCTTTTGGACTTCCGACTTATCGCAGGCTTCATTTTGGCAGAAGATCTGTTTAATGTAAGCAGATGGACCTCCGACTTCACCTGAAGCCAACCTCCAGAGTTTCGCCCAAACAGGACTGGATATCTTGTCTTTGTGTCAATTTCAGCATGGTCAAGGTAAAGTCGGGAGGAAAGGGCAAGTCGATCAGTTGATTGCAAGAGGTGCACAGAGAATCGTCGGCGACCACCACTGCCATAGCAGCACAGAGTAGAAGCACAAGGCGTCTAGAGTTCATTGTGAGCCCTCAGAATTGAATGCCTTCTCATCACCGTGACATCCCCGAGAGATCACCGTGACATCCCCGCGTCAGCAAGAGAAATTTCACCATATTTTCTGAAAGAGAGCAGCTCTTAACCAACCTTCAGAATGCGTATCTTGAGTTTGAAAGACATCTTGAAAACCTTCACCGTAACGTGGTCCACAATAACTAAAAATCCGTTGACATTCCACCAATATTTCTGCTGCACAAAAATCTCTTCTATGCTTAAATAACGTAAAATGATATCGTTTTTATGCCAAGTCAAAATACAGCGGATTCCATTGCGCCCATCAAACCCCAATAGACTTGTTCTGCCTCCTCTCTGCTGCAAGGAATCTGCACAGCTCTTCCGTCCAGCGTTCTCAAAGCCACACCGTTACCGTTTGTCTCCACATGCTTCGGCCTGATATCTGCTGACGTCATCACATTGAATCATTGTAGATGGGATTGTAGACTTACCGGATAACTTCTCGTCCCATATTTTTCCGTAGTCGCCCTCGCCTCTTCGGAGGAAAATGTGCTTGTTCGTCACGATTAAGATTATTTTTCCTAATTTAGGGTGCGACATTCTTAAGTGGTAGATATAGTCCTCATCCCTATACGCTCCTCCCGCGAGTTCATACAGCAGCTGCACACCAGCCGATTTTTCTCTGCGTTTTCTCAGTTTCGCGCCTTTTTCAAGATTCGAATTTCAAACCTCGAATAAACGGTCAGTATCTTCTCTGGTCCGAAATAACGAGGAGGTCTCTTTCTGGAGACTTTCACATCGAACATGGATGCGGTGTTTCTGAGTCCTTTTGTGGTTTGCGTGGCGAGGTCTATAACGCCAACTGTCGGCTTAACTACCGTGCCGATAACACCCCTACCCAGCCCTTTGAAGAATCCCACCGCGCCTTCTTTGTCCACTCCTTTCATAGGTTCCTCCTGTAAATCATGTCAATCTACAACGCTGTAGATGGACGGGGTGGGTGACTCACCACTAGACCTGTGAAACCCTTGAAAAATCCCATTCCAAAATCTCTGGCACCTAGAAGAACGCCCTCTCCTATATGCTGGGGCCTCTCTCTCATCTACAACTGACATCAATATTTTATTTCTGAATCCTGAATGTCGACAGATGTACACCACGGCTTCCACAGGATCGTTTGTCAGCAGCTTTGCTGCTGCAATTTCCACGTAAAAGATCAAGATTGATGACGTCACCTGTCTCGCCTGTCTCTCTCTCAGATAATCATCATCCATTGACAGATTTGACAGGCCGCTCCCAATGGATCCAGTGATTTTTGTGGTCGTGTTGAATATTCCGAAGACGATGTTTTTTGCAAGAGAGCTCGTTCCTTTTGCGATTCCCATGCCGAAATCGCTGGGAGATTTCACGATGCCTTTGGCTGGTTCGTGGAAAAAGTCTGCGATGTTTCAGGGAAATTTCAGGACGGGGTGGTTACCGTAGAAACCGGTGGTGATGTTGCTGAACAAGTTGATCGGACTTCCGATGATATCTAATGCACCCATAATTTTGTAGGCTGATTTATTTCAATAAATTATCAAATCACCAACATATTTAGAATTCTTTGGAGTGCAATTTGTAGCCGCGATTACATGATATTATATGCTAAATATATTGCATAATGTTATGAGGCCACAAAATCATGCAAAATAGAAGCAAGATAAAAAAACAGTACCTTGAGCTACACCTTGAACAGTGTAGTGCGTCACAATCTTTTGCATCAAGTCAGCTTGAGTGTCGAAAGGATTCTCCAGTAGAAGTCCATTCAGTTCCAGTGGAGCATGATCTATGTTTGCCAACAATCTGTTGGGAACTCCGATCACTCTTGACAAGTTCGTGTTACTGGGAAATGTCAGTGTCATGTTGGCATATGTCAGTGCCAAAAGTGACGTTTTGTACTCACTATTTCTGTTCCATTCCGGGAATGCTCATGAAACTGACATTTGCCAAAATCGGGTTGAGATGCAATAATTGGAAATAAATCATCTTCGAATTTTCCGTCTTCAAAAGTGATGATCTACAACCAGTCAATAACCTCATCTACAACGCTTAAGATCTTCAGACCTGTCATTGTCCATCACGGTTTCCTTGGCGACGATTCCTCTGGCTTTTTGTATGAAATTAATTACTCTCACAACAAATTCTTCCTCCAGATTAATATTCATCTCTTGTAGAAGAATAGAGAAATAGTTGAAAAACGCCACTCTCGTGTCTACGATGACGTCATCAGTTACGTATTCTATTTTTAGAATCATGAACTCACATTTGTTCGATTTCACGGCACTGAATTCCGCGAAAAATTTGTCTTTTGCGCTGGGTGCTTTTGAGAGAGCCACCGGGAAGGGTGTGGCCATATTCTGATTGTCAATCTACAACAGTCAGCCACCGAAATTCCGTCGAAATTTCGGTGAAATACCTGTATGGTCTCAATCTTTCCTCCCCACTTTTGGAAGATGTCAGAATTCGTGTAGGCGAATTCGATCTTCTCCATGGATAAATATAATAATTCTGCAGGCGACGAGTCAATGACAGATATGCCAATCCCTTCTAAATGAACTATATACTCTTTGTCAAGTATTTCTTCCTACTATTATTTAACTCCATCTTCTTATTGTGAAATATTTTTTTTTGAGATTATAATGGGAATCGAAAGTTTTTGGAACGAAAAATCGTCGAAATTTCACCCTTCTATCTCTCTCCAGAGATTGTCTCGGGGCATCATCCCTCATACTTAATTTCAATACACGAGTGGGTCCATCCGCAAAGGACTCCACTGTGATGTCTTGACCCTGGAAAAGACGTCATGACGTGAGATTCCGAGGGAATTTCCAACCCACCAGTTGTGTGGAGCTGAATTTTTTTATCTTGTCCAAGTTGAATTCTGAAGCTTGTGGATTTTCGTCAAGCCACAACTGTGAAATTTCCGTTAGATTTACACGATTATTGCAGTTATAAAGAGTCTGCGGCTCAGCCGCAACGGTCATTCTATATTTCAAAGATCTGAATTATGTTTGAGATTGACATTGCCGACTTCCAATTGTAGCGGCAGAGCTGCAGAATTGTTTTTTGTCCATATTGCAGCAGAGATGCCACGGTACGTCATAAACAGCACGGAATGTCAAACGATTATGAGCAGCAGAGCTGCACTGTTCCCACATCAACCGAACCGTTCCTCTACCTGCAATATGTGTGGCTTCGTATATTCGTCCCAAGTGTAATGTAGGCAATATCCGGATGGTATCTTGTCTGCTGTGTTTGCCTTGATGTCCTTCTGCGACACCGAAATCACATGAGAGGTGTCATTGTCGATCCTATAAGGCGGATGCGTCCTGTCTTCTTCTGATAAGATCACCAAGTTACTTCCGTCCTTATCCAATTTCACTTGCAGCTATCAAATGTGAGTGACACGTGTCATGTTGACATGAGCTAAAAATAGAAAGGTGATGCGTACTTGTGGGAAGTTGATGGAGTTATCCGTCTCTTTCAGTTTGATACACTGGTCGTGTATAGTGTTTACACCAAACAATCCAGACCACGATTGTCCTCCTTTGGAATTTAGAAATAAATTCTTATAAAATATAATAAAATATACCTTTTCTTCGCATGGTCAGCAATTGTGGCTTAGAGGCATCAGACCAATGCAACGGTAATATCTCTCCTGGTTGTAGTCTGAGATCGCTTGTACAACCCTGCTGCCTCATAATGACCTCCGTTTCCATCCTATTCAATATGATATACCGTGGCATCACCGTAATCACTTTGGTTTGCTCCAACTACAACGCGTCAATTTTAACAAGCGAAAATGTAGATGATGGGATGACCTTGTGGTGTTGTGATACTTTGATGGCGATCTGGTATTGTCTCTGTGATGTTCCCTTCGTTGTAGAATCTAGAAGATCTATGTACGTAACCGTTCCGATCGCATCTGTACTGAATCCTTTGGACCACTCGGAATTTGCGACCTTTTTTAATTCAATTTCTCCTTCTTTATATATAATAATATAATAAATAAAAAATAATAATATAATAAATAAAATATACCTTCACACTACACTTGTTTGCGAAGATGTCGGACCTCGGGAAATCAAACATGAGTGGGTCTTCTTTGTTATCGTATTCTTTGAAGTATAATAGTCCTGACCCAAGCTTATTCCATTCTACCTTTTGGAAGTCCTCGTATTTACTCTGACACGTGTCAATCCAGAATGACACGCAAAAGACAGATCACAAAAATATCAGGATTTTCATTACAATAAAACAAGTCATGACACGTGTCAGATCTTTACCTGTCCTGCAGCTGGGGTTCTGCCATTTGCGCTGTATAATACACGTAATCCAGTGGTATTCACCATCCAGTATTTCACAAAGAAGGACATCTTCCTCGTATTACCACTGAATATGTGCTCCACAAACAGTCTCAAGACCCTTCCTTTGTTGTCTGTCACATCCATCTGGACCACCGGGTCACGGATGAGCGCTGGGACGCTCCATTGGAACCCTGTGTCACGTTGAGCTAACGTGATCCGTCACGGTAATAGCGCTGTTAATTTGGGACGCTTAAAGATGGAGATTATTTCTTGGAATTGACAGACCTTCGCACTGTACGGATAAGTAGATCTGTTGTGTGATCAGGATCTGATGGATCGGGAAGATCTGGAGTGAATCTATTCTCCCTTGCATGATGGGATTGTTATTTCCCTCTGTGGTGATCCTGAAGCTTGCCTCAACTGGCAGTAGATTCTCCAGTAAAATGGGTGTACGTAATTGATACACTCTCTACAACGAGTCAGATAAATAAAACTCAAATAAAGAATAGACCTGGTTGCGGTACTTCAGATCCTCTCTTGCCAACATTTCACTGAACGAATACAAATAAGGTGTGTTACCCCCTGAATTTCCGTCATCTACAATTGTATCTACAATCATATCCGAGTCACACCTGTCTCAATACATTGAACCGTTCCTCCCTTTGTGAAAGCCAAGAGGTTCACCGGCTTACTCCACTCATATCCGAATCCAGCGGGACTGTTCCACGTCAATTAAGGCGAAGGATCACGTTAACGTACCGGAAGGAGAGGGTGGCCTTGTCAGTGAAATCTATGGGGATGGGTGCTGATCCGTGTGTCTGAATAATTATGGGATCAAAGTGCTGCTGCTTTTCTCCTTCATTTTCTACAAAATTGATTTCCACTGGCACCTTCACAAGTCAATCTTTTCTTATAGAAAGATCGACGTCTACAACGTTGTAGAATGACCCACCTCTGTCCTGTTCTGCAATAAAAGACAGGACCTGAAGACAACCACCTTGCTGGCAGCTCTGAATCTCACATCGTAAATCACTTTTCGTTTGTAAAATTCGTCCTCTACTGATTTGAGCGTGAGGATGTTGGAGCCGATCTTGTCTATTGGAACGTTGAGGAAGGGTGTATATTCTCCATGTATTTGGAAAGATAATACTGTCCCGTTGTAGAGCGTGTCTCCTGAATCGACCTGTGGTTGTGAGATTCTGCAGATCTGACGGGGTGTATAAAATATCTAAAGGATATTACTGCGGCTATGCCGCAGCGCTGGTATGGATTTTTTACATACAGCAGCCGCAGTATAAGATACGTGCAGCTCTGCTGAAGGTATTGCATGCTTATTCTGCAGCTGTAGAGTTTATAAAGACATACTTGTCTGCTGTTGGTGCTTTTCGTCTTCACCGGCAATACCGCCTCACTTCCACTCTCCAACTCTTGCACCTTGTCACCAGGCAACCAGAACCACACCTTCTGTCCAGTCTCATTCCGAACATAATATGGGTTAGGATCAAATACTGACATCCCCGATTCCTCCGCACCTGATGAAATATAAACCTTCTAAACTACAATATAAAACATGTGTCATACGTTTTTGTGTTGCGACAGAGCCGTAACAAATCATTCTTCAATTGATTTTTGCACACGATATTCCCCCAATCATGACTATTATTTTGGTGCAAAATAGATTGTGCGTGTATTACATTTTTGTGTTGCGGCAGAAGCCGCAACAAATCATTCAAATATTCTCTAAAGCACAAATCACTATTCATTGCTTCCATGCATGTCGGGAAGATATCATATCAATTGTCTTACCGATCTCGTTCAGTTTAGTCCAAGATTTATATGCCCGAAGAGAAGCCTGTACAAATGGACTCGTTATGTTAATATTCATCCTCTCATTCGAGAAGAATGACATCTGTGTCTTCATCACTCCCTCTGACTTCTTTTTGTTCACCTGGAATAAATGAGCATCTACAACACTGTAGATGGCTAGGGCTATTATGGAAGTAGATTAGACTTGAAGCCAAAATCTCCCGGAAATACTTTCCGTCAGATGCGCAAAGTGCATCCAACTCAGGAAAGAGATAAAGGATCCCCAATCTGCCAGATTTATACAGATTTCTGGAGGAAATCCCCAATCCCGTGGTTTTCAGGAGGATGACACGCAAAGATGCAGAAAATTGTATCCTTTGCAAATACAGCATAATAGGTGGAAATAGTACCTTGAAAGTGAATGCCCAAGGTTCTAGGAGAGGTTCCCATCCAGATATCTGCTCGTTAAAGTAATTGGCTGTCGCTTTAGAGGATATCAAGAATCCCAACTACAACTCGTCAATTTTCACTGAAATTTCAATCAGATTTCGACCTCTCTGGACCAATCTGTCACGTCTATACTGGCTCTGGAAACAGAAATGTCAGCGATGGGAGCTAATTCTCCATCAAGATCGTTGATAAGTGTTAATCTTAGCCCGGTAGAATTGATAGTCATCTACAACCGGTCAGTATTTTGGCGGGAAGTCATATATCGTGAAATCTCTGTGAAAATTTGTAGGCTGACGTGTTGGGGGATGTACTCTCTTCTGGATACTGCAGGGCTTGATGCGACATCATAATATCTTGTCTTCTCTGCCTCTTGTGGCTTCTCCATGAATATCAATTTCTGGTGCGTTGTAGTCACGGGTCGTGATATTTTTGGGGCTTCATCGTCTTCTTCGTCATCTACAACGGGGTCCGCACTTTTGAACGAGGACATCGTCTTGTGGTACAACGCGTTTAAGAACTTGATGTCCTGAAATCATGAGAAAACTCACTGAAATCTCGTGGAAAACTCACGTGGTAGGAGCACATGATGCGTACTGGCTCTATATCAAGTGTTCCACCGACACTCTTGTGTTTTGTCTCGTAAGATCCGGATAAATTGAAAGGCTCCAGGATCGATCTTGACGTATTCTCCTGACTCTTCTCAGAAATTTCTGGTTGTAGATGGAGATACTCACTTCGTCCACGAGTATGCATCTGATGATCTGAAGGCCTACAGCTTTATAAGACATCGTGGTGGTGTTTTCTATCGGTAGATATGAGGATTTCGCTTCGTATTTATATTCAATATTCGCTTTGATCACCACCGCTTTAGACTCTATCTACAACGAGTCAATGAGATCGAAATTTCGAGGAAATGTACCTTGTCTGCAGATTCGATGAAGACGATCTCGGGGTTTCGGAGTTTCAATTCGTAAGTGAGTGTGGATTTTTTCTTTTCCATATTGGAATCTTGACGAGCCTCTACAACGGGTGATCTCACCACGGGCGAATTTCCCGCGCTTCCAGAGCGTTGTAGTTGGTGTTGTACAACGGAGGGAGATCCTGCATATGTAGAAATGCGTGAGAGTTCACCCCTGAAAGGGACTGCGGGTGGGTCCATCTTGTTGGGTGAAGCGGCTCTTTTGAAAGCGGGAAGCAAGAAGGACTTTCTATGTCAAAAGATGTAATTTTATGGATGGAGTTTTATGCATCATTTGGCCTTTTTTGCTTTTCGCGATGCAGCGCAAAGCACCAGAAATAAATCACAATACCAGAATTTAGCATCTATACGGCCAACAACCCATCTACAACGATGTAAATAACGACTCACAGTGATGGATTTGACAGCTTCTGCCGCCACAATGAATCTGGGGTGATCCAGGGTCATCAATATGTTTTGATTGGAATTTCCATCCCTATCATATCGCAGTACCATCTGTTTACCCTCCCTGTTTGTCAATAGGGAGGGGGATATGATGTCCTGATATGACGTCATCTTATGTCATATGGGTATGTTGAGATATCTTACTTTGAATTGGTTATTGCTGTCTTTTCTGAGGTCGGTCATGACCAATGATTCTGTCACCAGGTTCAACTACAACGAGTCAGATGGTCCTTCCTCTTATATGATATCACAGTGAAGCTCACAAAGCCATTATGATAATACAATACTGCACATGTTACGCCTATGCAGCTGCTGCAGGTGTTTTTTTAGGTCTGTAACTGCTGAGCAGAATATGTGGTCCTCATCACATAAATTGTTGAATCAAATATGCTATTCAAACCAAAGAAAGAATGATGGGATGAGATCACCTCTAATCGCTCATCATCAAACTGTTTCATATCGGCTTCCAATTGATTCACATAAATCCCGACGACTTCTGTCGCGTCAGGCTCCACGAATAACAGTGAAATCTGGCTCAGTTTTCCGAAGAAAGCTAATTTCAGCCGAGGATCCGATTTGGCTTCCCATCTTGATGGAGCTCTTGAGTTGACTGCACATTTCAGAGAAGAATCACTGACTACAACTACCTGGCTTGCTCACGTTCTTGTCTTTTTTTGCGGATAAATTATTATTCCAGATACCAGTCAATAAAGACAGTTGCTGTTCCGATAACACCAATCCGATCTTTGACAGCTCCATCTCTACCTGAAATTTCCGTTAGATTTCGAATCTGATCACTCTGATCACCTTGGTGTCTGGCACATCGGAATGCAACTCTCTGTTCACATTAACCATTCTGTCGACATGTATGTTCATGTCGACATTGTTTAGAATCTTGTGACTGAGGTCCAAGTCCCCCTTTCGGTTGAAGATACTGTCCGCGGCGTTTGCCTCAGCAATAGCGAATGTCATTCTGTCCATCATATCTACTCCCACATTCTACAACCAGTCAATAAAAAATAAACATAATCTTCTTGCAATTGTTGCGGCAATTCATGGTTGTGCATATTATGTTTGAGCAAAGTATATTTGCAAAAGCCGCAAACTACCAAAAAATGCCGGAAAATATTATCATTATTATCGCGGCAAAACCGCAAAGTCGTTTTAAGAAATCCATTACAAATATGTACTAAATCACCTCAAAGCTATTTTGCAGATTTATTCTGCCCAGATCCAATACCAATACTTCAGTGCTATCAGCACCGTTTGGCACCACAATATGCGGATTCGTCATCGATATGTCGAATTTGAATTCTGACAGGTGTCAATTTGACATGATTCGTCATCTCAAAGTCTCACTCTGTTTCTCCTCGACGATGGTCTCCGCCACTTCGGTGACTTTCTCTTGAGCTTTATTTCCTGCAGATTTCAAGGCTCTTCGCATTGCCCCGAACTCCGTGAAATATTTTCCCAAGTCCGCGATCAGACTCTGTATGTAGATGAACCTGATGGACTCCAGATTAGCAGGTGAGAAAAGTCAAGGAAATTTCGAGGAATATTGTAGAAAATCTAGGAAAAGGATATAGAGTCTCATGTCGTAGCCTGGGTAGTCGTATTGCTTTGAAAATGATTCGTAAGTGAATTCCACCATATGCTTTCCCTTGATATCTATCACTCTGTCATATTCTGAACATAGCGCCTTCAGATCTAGCATGTCACACGTTCCCAGAATTCCCTGGAAATTTCAGTGAAATAAAGGTGAGATGAGATCTCACGTGGATCTGCATGGTCCCGTTGGATCTGAAGTCCATCTCCATGGAAGAATCCCCGATAGAGAAATGTGTCACCCTCTGACCGTCTTTATTCAATGTGAGAGACAGCTCGTGGAGCTCAGCATCGATCTACAACGTCATGAGATATCTTATCATTCCTCAATAAGATTTTTCCACTTTTTGTGAAATTAAATTTTTCCGAAGATTACAAAAATGGCTCACTTTTATCTTGGAAGTGACAGGTGCGAGGTCTGCAATGGTGAGCTGCTTTCCGAGATCTGTTGATTTACTAAGGTCCGCAGATTTCCCAAGATCTGTAGATTTAGATAGATCTGCTCCAGAATTGCGTCTCCTGGGACTGGGTGGTACGTTGGGGCTGTACACATGAGATGATGACGTCATCAAAAGACTCACTCTGATGCGGATATCGCGTTGAGGGTTTCTAAAAGCATGACCAGTGTTTCTCTATTCAACATAATACCCAAAGTATTAAATTTCATGGATAAGACTTGATCTACACCTTTGTAGATGGGAGACAGCTGAAATATTGTGAATTCATTTCAATCGTACAATTAATTCTTTTGACATTTTTGAATTATCTTGGTTCAATTATAAAAAACACATTTTTTAACTCTTGTTGCAGCTTGTCTAAATCACCAAAAGCATAGATGGATCTTGTCTGCGAAACAAAGTATTTAAAATTCAAATTCTACCTTTTGAACTTTTGCGTATTTTACTGTGGCAAGGGCTGTCCCCTCCCTCTCCGATATCGGCTCCATCGGATCGATCTGTTTGTGGATCTGTAGACTTCCCTGGGAAGATGCCAGATATTTATATTCTTCTCCGTTCTTCTGCATTTGGTCTTCAATGATCAACCTGTGCAATCCAATCACAAAATCGAGGTCAAAGGTCCTCTTTGTGAAATGGAAGTTCGCATCACCGGCGTAAAGCTGGAAATCTCAGTGAAATTTCATGACGGTATCAAGATGTCAGATGACAGTTGAGATATCTCACCATGATGATGGGCTTGGATTCGAATTTGTTGAGTGTCTGGACGATTTGAATGGACGCTTGTGGAACTGAAAACTCAATCTCCATGAAGCGGCTGGCCGGATTTTTATTTTCATGCTTCTGTTGCTGTTGTTCCCGCGGTGTTTTACTGTTCGTATCAGTGACATCACCTATCTACAACGATAAAGTATGAGAGATATTACGGTGGCAGAGGTGACAATATGGGGGAAGTGATGGGGGTTACTGGTGCACTCTTTGCGTGTGGCTCTAAGACAGGAGGAGTGATATTCTACATATATTCATCAGAGTGTTAAAATAAAATGTTTAAAATGGTGTGACAATATTTACCTTTGTTTGAGAGAATAGATCAGAGGTGGATACTGACATCATGTTGGGCTATCCATATTTCAATTCGCCATTTTCATATGAAAAACAATCATTCAACACAGAACAACGCCCAAGTAAAGCCTTCCATCTCCGTATATTATTGGGCTTTGCCACCATACCCACCAAGAATATAAATGTACTGACCCCCTTCTTTGTCATAGAAGCCCTCAGTCTGTCCCTCAGCGAATTACCGTCCTCTTGTGTCGGATTGATGGTCTTTTCCAGTATAGTCATGATCGACTTGATACGCTCCGAAGAGAATCTGACGTTCAATACCGGTAACTTTCCCACCAATCTGACAGGTGTCAAGATTTATTCGAGATGTTGGAGCGTCAAGTGAAATAATTTGATTTGTGATATATTTGAAAAGAATTATAAAAAATTACAAGATCTTGGTGAGTGTGTCATCCTCCACCTTTCTCTTCTTCAATATCAGATCTATGCTGAAATTCTCCAATAAATGTAGCTTCAGCTCCTTCTGAATCTATGACACGTCATCACTCGTCTACAATGATGTAAATAGGACTCACGGTGGGGGATTTCCAGTTCTCATTGCTGGGTGTCATCATCGCGCTCAGATCTGTCATCTTGATGGCGAATTTATCGTAAAAATCTTCCATCTACATTCTGTCAATCACCCGAAATTTCAACGAAATTTCACCTTGGCGGTATTATTGGCAAATCCCGTCTTCTTTACAAAGTTAGATTCGTCACTCTTTATCTCCAAATATCCGAGATCTAAGATTAGCAAATCTGTCTCATTCAAACTACAATCCTTCGGCATCACAATATTTGGTGCCTAATGACATTTAGTATTCCAAAAGTTTAATTTAACTCGTTTTGGTGATTTTGTCAGAGATTCAGAAAAGATGACAGCTCTGATGCTGTGGCGCTTCACACCAAAATATTAAAGAGGTTTTGACAATTCTTCACCTTGATTTTGACCTTTATATCGAGGGATTTCTCTTCTTCTAAGGCGAGCAGCAGTTGTTCCCTGGTCTGTTTTTGTATCTGCTTCAGCCTCTCGGACAAGGCTATTTCCATGTCTTGCAGCATGATGGGGTTTGCCTGGGAGAAGAAAGACGCTGCACAGCCATCAGATATAAAATGATTTTATAACAACACTCACCTATCCTGTCCATAAACCCCCTGTTTACAACGAGGTCTACCGCCTTCATATCCACGGCAACCGCAGAATCTAACCCCTGCTGGTTGATGGGGTTACGGTCGTATCGCAGTTGTAGAAACTCCGTCTTGTGCCCGGGACTTCCTAATGGATTGACGATGAGCGGAAATCTGGTATTTGGAGTGTATTGATCAAGTACACTGATGGCGTCCAACCCCAATTCGAACTAGTCACGTGATCAATAATCTATTTTTAGAAACGATGAATTGACCCGCTGCGAAGCAGCAGGAGAAGGCAAATCACAAAGGACAGTTTTATTCGGCACAACATCCGATATTAGCATCAATTTTATGGGCTCAAGTGTAAGATGTCGACAGACCAACTACAACGTGCCACTCACCGTGAGAGAATCTTTCCGCAGATAAACTCCGAATTTTAAATCCTGGAAATTTGCCTTCACTATCGGCCGAGGACCGTCATTCAGTTCAATAATCCCACTATCCATTGAGAACCCGAATCGATTCTTTACGTACTGAAATTTCTCAGAATTTTTCATCTACAACACAACATTTGGGAAGAAATAGATTATTATTTCGGCACAATCCCACAATAGAAAAAAAATATCAGAAGTGTTTTGGTGAAATGTCTTGGGTATCTACCTCTCTGGGGACATGTGATGAGCTGACCATGATAGTTTTGTTGTCGTAATCAACCTCTTTGGCGAGTTGTCCCAGGTCTTTCTCCGACAAATTAAGAGCTGACAGTGGGTTTTCCTGAATTTTCAGTCAATTTTCTTAGAATTTTATGCGGTATTATGCAGGTGAAGGATGTTTCTGAGTTAAAAACTGTAATGAACAGTGTTAAATTTGTATTTAGGCCGAGTTATGGCTGAAACTGTTGTAGAAACATGTATCGCAGTATAATTCTCCATCCTCACTTTACAAGAGGATAACTGACGCATGAATAAAACATACGATACATATGTACCTGTGCTGTCTTTGTGAAAACTCGGGAGAGGAAACCGCCAGAAGGAGGAGGCGGTGGATTTAACTTCTGTTGCTTTTTGTTGTCTTCCACATCTTTCTTGATGGAAGCCAAAGCCAAAGATCTGAAACTGAGATAGTCGGAAATATGCTCGTCTACAAATGGGATGGAGACTCACTAGATGAGGGTGTCTAGGGGTATGATCTTTTCTATGATATCATATCTCATTTGTTCTTCGCTTGTGACCTGTCAAACTTGTCAGTTTGATGATCGACATGATGTCATGATGACATCAGATGACATGTCTGATGATGATGACTCACCAGCCTCTTATTTCGGATACGTCTATGTATATTTATATACTCCTTTTGGTGCCTCTTGATTAATTGTATAGAGTCCCAACTGATGCTCTTCCTCTCTTCCCTCAAATTGCTGATCACTGCATTCACTGTTTTGAAATTCAATCAAACTGTGAATCTCTACTTGTTATTTCGCAACCAAATGACCAGTCATCATGACATCATGTCAAGCGATCAGGATTGATCTGTTCTTCAGAACAGATTGGAGATGACATTTCACGATTGTGAGACACGGAGTTTAACCACAACAATACTTTCAACTTGAAAAACTCACCTGCGAATTGAAACCAAATCTTCCCGTTACCCTTCACTGGAACCCTCGGCCTCGTGGCTCGGTACTAATCATTCATGAGTTATTTCTCAATTTTTTTTCATAAAAAAATATTTTTATTTGAAAATAATTTTATCTGACTTTGAAAATCTATTTCAGTATACCTTGATGCCTTTTTGGTACTGTGAAAACGTGTGTAATAAATCGGTTAAATTCCTGTATTGTTTCTGCTCGAAAGCAAGCCCGATCTCAGAAAATTTGAAGTCGGCTTGTATTTGTGGGACATCTAAATTTCCGGTATTTTTGTTGATGATCAACTGAAAGGGGTCAGTTGGATGTTATTTCCCGCCAAATCTACCTTCAAATCTCCCAGAACTGGTTTCAAGATGTAGCTGTGTTCGGGTTTGTTTGTGCTTGTGGGTATCTACAACTGTCAAGATCATAGTTTCAAAATGAAAATATTTTTATCGATTTTAAAATAAAACTTTTCAATGAATTGAAACCAAATTTCTTCAAATATATTTTCATTTGGTGTATTAAAATTTACCAGTCTCTTGAGTGCTTCTCCCAACTCTTGCGCGTTTGAAAATTTCACAAAAGGCTCATTCATATTCCAATATATAGATAAATTACGCAAGCTGATCAACTACACTCGTCAATATCGATCTTCCCGCCTTTTTTTCTGATTCAAATTTCAGATGTCACCTTGTGGATGATGGTGACGTCTTCCAGCCATTTTGGATTCCAAAATTTATCCGTTGATCTCCCAGATATGCTCTCTAATGTAATTCCAAACGCGAAAGGATTCTATTTTTAGAGTCAAGTTTTTCACAAATATTAGATTTTTGAATATTTATTTAATTTTATTTATTTTTGACGGTCTAAAATCCCCCATATGGTATCTTACCGCGCAGCAGCACGGTAGATAACGAGGGTTTTTTCGTTTAATTCAACCTTCTTCATCTTGAAAAATGAAAAAACAAACCTTCGGGTCCGTGACGTCATCCTCGTATCTTATGTGCACGTTACTCAGCTCTATCTGCAGATTATCCACCATGCGGGTCAATAGTTTGGGCCCCAGCCAGTTCCCATCAGATGATTTACTCTCCTTCTCTGGTTCTGGGACGTTTAAGAGGACGAAATCTTGTAAATCAGAGGATACGGTATTGTACCGCGCAGAAGTACGGTAACTAGCGTGATGTTCGACCGTTTTATTTGTTTTAAAAAATTTCGAACGATAGGGCAGAGACACTCCACAATGTCTAAATTTCAACACAAGGAGTTGAATGATTATATACTTTCACAAAAATATTTTTCTGCTACAAAGTCAGACGTACCATCTTTGGCGATTGCAGCTGCCTCTGCATCGTCTAGAGCTCTCTTCTTCTGTGCCAATTTGTTCTGTTCGTGGATACCAAGATCAAACTGCTGATTGTGAGGGACGTACTTCTCATTTGTTTGAAAGATGATATCGACCTCGCTGGCAGACTTTGGCCCGGCTATGAGATACAGACGATCTATTTTAGCACTAGCTGGTTTGCTTTTCAAATTGCTCCATGGCACATTCAGACTCAATCTTCCCAAGTATCCTTCCATTTTTAAATTCATCATTCATCATCTCGTTCAAAATACTCACCAGCTTTGACTGTCAGAGGTAAATCGAAGCGATCCAGAGCCTCCTTCTTTAATTGTAAATTTTCTAACACAACCTCGCCAGATAGAAGGCTGACTTGGAGGTGTTCTTTCTCAAAGCCCGTGACATATTCACCCAAATATCGTGTCAAGAGACTCGATACGATGGATTCGAGCATCTATGGTGTCGACGTGTGATGTGTTAGCGTGTGTGGCTTGTGGCAGTTTTCATTCTGTTCTTGTTTCTGCGATTTCAACATCTCGCCCAGCCCGGGCAGAAAATAGATTAGAAGGGGCGAGCACAAAGAGAGACCAAATTTCATGGAATGAGTTCAATCTCACAACAACATCGGCTGCGGGTCAGGACCATACAGAAAAGAAAAAACGTCGCATAATCTCCACTCAAACATGACGACTTCCTTCAAACTACGTTACGAAAATGAGATCAGAAGGTTCACTCTCTCTCACGGCATGGATTGCAACCTGGTAACAATCAAGGCCTTCGCTGCCAATTTCTTCCACATTGACCCAAGAACCATCGTATTTCGCGACCAATCTGGAAACAATGTGGAACAAAAGGTTCTTTCCAACCTTTGTAATGGAGACTCCAATCAGGTGATCTCTCTTCAAGTCGAGGTAAACACCCTTATGGTCTCAATGAAATTGACACCAAATTTTTGGTCATCATTGAACATGCAAGGTGCAAGCCGCTCCATGTCACAAGGGCTCCATCATGACACAGACAGAGGTCCATTCTTCTGATAACATCACACAGACCCAAGATTTACGGGTCGACTCAAGCAGCTCCCAGACAGCGACAGTATCGACCACAGAACATCAGACACAGACAATCGTGAACCCCGTTGTGCAATCTCAAGTGCAGACTGCACCGGATCATACTGAATTACAGCTCAAGGAGGCAAGAGAGAGGTGAATTAATTGTCGCCACAGGATGATTTAATCTCGTATCCTTGATTCACCTTGTGCAGAATCAAAGAGCTCGAGAGTGCTGTGCAGAGACTACAAGGCGAATTGAAGGCAGCCCATGCCACAATCAAGGACTGCCAAGAGTCTTCCCACAGAGTTCGCTCCGTTCTAAACGGCCAAGCCCTTGAGCAGTTGATCATAGACAATGCAAAGAAGATGGCTTCTCAGATCACAGATCTGGTGGAAAAACAAGAGAAGGCACCTATAGAAGAGGAAAAAATCTGCTACCAGCAACCAGGCCCTGAGTCCCGTGTTGAGAAGAGCCCACAAGGTGAGAGTGAATTCAAATTTTGTATTTTATATTTGGAGGCAACAGGCACCGTTTTAAAGCTGCGGCTCTGTCGCAGAAACGAATGCACTGGAAATACAATGTAAATATATTCTGCCACAAAATCATATCTGATACTGCCTTGTGGCTGCATTCTACTCAAAATAGAGAGTATATTGAGTTATTCAGGCATTGAGATGGAAGAGATTGATGAAGAATATGTAGATGCAACCTCCGCACCAGAGAACCAAAACACTAACCCCAAGACCTCTGATGCCGGTCTCATCTCTTCCCTTCTCTCGCTCATCAACCCAGTGAAGAGTACCCAACAGGCACAACAGCAAGAGGCCATCCCGGAGATGCAAGACCTCTTACATCAGTTGGCTGACATGGGCTTCACGGATGCTTCACTGAACGAGAAGGTGCTCAGGTTTCAATGGAGCCTTGGAGAGAAGAATTTAGATGCAGTGGTGACAGACCTGCTACAGAGACAGATGGCTCTCTAATCTGAACATAAAATATATAAATTCACTTTTGGACCTTCTTATTGTGTTCTCGCCATCAAGCAGTGATTATTTCATGTATTCTTTACATCTATTTATTTGTTCCGGTCTACCTCGTTGTAGACCGTGATACAATTCGACAAATAAATATATGATAATAGGAGTAATGGTCATTCCTTTTATTTCTTTGCAGGAGACACCCACCCACCCCATAGTTTCTGGAAGGAGCTCGGGTTTTTGTACTGATGAGTCTTGCACAACAGGAGATTTGGAGGAGTATGGAATCTTGAGGAGAGGGACTGCAACGTGAACATCGGCTGGAATAGGAGTTCAGTGTGGCAACTGAAGGCATGATGCACGCACGCGTGGTCGCAAAATAAATGAAGGTACACGGTAATTGTAGAATATATTGAAAATATATATTTTTCGAGGATTGCTGAAAATATCCTCTTCCTCTGAATCCGGAACGTGAATGGTCACAATCACAATCTCAATTTCGCGATGGCGGCTGCTGTCAATCCTGGATACTTCTTCAAAGGAGGTGGATATCGATCAGAAGCCGACTTTCTTAATGTTTACCAGGTCGTCGATTTGTGTATCCGTATCACGTCGAGATTCCAACCTTTGCCAAAGAGAGATATTTTGGTGACACCGTTTTAAAGGCACAATTAAAACATTTCCCTGCCATTCCAAAGGAAAACTGGGTGGGTTCTCCTCTTCAGTTGATCTGATCCAACTCTAACAGATCAGGAGGGCACAGATTGGAGGATTGACAGTCAATGGTAAGTCTGAAGGTGTGTTAGAGCATATATTACAACCACATGATCTCGTTGTACATAAATTCCATCAACATGAGAGGTTCGTGACAGACAAGCCCGTTAAGATCGTTTCACAAACAGACGAGCTGATAGCCCTTGAGAAACCCTCGACAATACCTGTGGGTTTTCTTCAACTCAGGGATAAGCACATCAAACATCTTAATGCCCACAGATACATCCAGTTGCCAGATATAATTTTAACACTGTGATTGAGATCGCAAAATATGAATTGGGCCTACCATCAGTCTTCAGTATCCAAAATCATCTCAAATCATTGATGATACAAAAAAGTCTTAATCACCTTGACATTCACATATGTTCATCGTATTGACAGAATGACTTCTGGTTTGATCATATGTGGAAGGACGAAGAAAGACGCGATGAACATCTCCGGTAAATTATCCCAGAGGTTGGTGAAGAAGGAGTACATTGCAAGAGTAGAAGGTCGATTTCCGTGAGTCAATCCATCTTTGTATATCTGCGATTATCAAAAATGATATAAAATGGCCACAAATTAATTTTCATTTTCCATCTATTTTTCCTGCATTTATTTATATCGTAATTTTAGAAGACAGATTCATTCTAGAAAATAAATAAAATATAGAGAGAGTGTCGATTGTAACGAACCCATCTTAAGACCCACCGTGGACCTGAAATCCCTCTCTCGTGTATCTCCAGAAGGAAGACCCTGCAGGACCATCTTCGAGCTGGACTATTATGACGTGTCAAGGGACGAGAGCGTGATCAGATGTTACCCGATCACAGGGAGGACTCACCAGATTCGAGTACATCTCAAATACTTGGGACACCCAATAAGTAATGATCCGTTATTTAACGACAAACACGCCGCAGTAAGTTCGAGATTTGAAGTTTAAAATCACGAGGGAAAATGCGATCTTGAATGATGAGGTGAAGATGATTAAAGAATACATTGATGGGACAAGGAAGATGCAATACGAAAAGATCCACACTTCGGATGAGAGACAGGAATATCTAATTGAGGGCTGTCTTGAATGTCAAAACCCAATGGTGGGATTATTCTAATATCACTTTATGTCTGCCATGTTGTGGTATTATTACAAGTTTTCCATTGATGATGATTTATGCTGATTTTGCATTCTCAAGAGGATGTTCTGACGGTTACAGACGAATGTGTTTGACGAAGAGATGTGGCTGCATGCGAGGAAATTTTCGATAGAAGGAGATGTGTCAATAGAGACAGAGAGGCCATCGTGGGGTGCATGAATAATTACAAAGATTAAAAGAGTTTCTGAAGCGAAAATCTTTGTCTGCACTGCTGCATAAATCCACGAACAGAAGTGATTTCACTACTGATGAAAATGATGTCATTTGCCTGCAACCAATATCTTAATTTAATCATCGATTATGATGAGACATGAAATTATGGCCAGTATAAAGGGACAAAACCTTCATTTGTATCTCAGACCAACTTCTTTTCCATCCCTCTTGGCCTTCTTTTTCTTCGCTCTCTTTGTTCTCTTATTTTGGACCTCCATGGTGTTGTCGATGGGTCTGGGCAGAATGGGGATCAGAGTTGATTGTATTTTTGGGACGACATTAGAAGGCGGGACGATCAATCTGGGTGTTATAATGACTTGTTGGCCAAGAGGGGCCACGGGCTTTGGTGCTGACACCAAACTCCTCCCTTGAAAGAAAAGGCGATTCATGATGATGCGATCTGATCTGATATGATGATCACCACTTCAACTACAACGAAATTATTTCCCATAGCGCTCAAATCTCGGGGACAATCAAGTTGAAAATTACCTCTCAGAGGGATTGCTGTTGCAAGCAGGTATGTCAGGACGAACACAACGGGACCAGAAACAATGACCAATTAAATTTACAAAAACATTATTCTACCAATGGAAAAGGACAATGCCAAAGGAATTTATACGAATCTTTGAAAATGAACAAGATTCAGAATAATTTTGGTGACATCCACGACTTGGACCATGCGTGGTCCAAACTGTTGTCATCAACTATCACCAAAGTCAGTCCTGATCATGTCAAAATATCAAGTCTGGCATGTCCAAGCCGAAAGTAACCTGGAACTGTCTCCAAAATTGCAACAGAAATCTGAATGATAAAAAATAAAATTTAGTTTACAGAGTTTATGTTAACATTGGGTGGTGGGGAAAGGGCGCTGTCCAACGTAATTACCAGGGCCTGCGTAATTACACACGGTAAATTTCCAGTTGGGCAATGAAGATCCCCAAGGGGAGTTCTTTGAGCAAGCTGCAAAGCCGCAGCCGAGTTGTGTGCTGCCGGTCCACATCACCTTCTTTATATCAACAATATTTGATTGTTTGGTGACATCACCTGTGTGTAATGTCCACAGACTTTGCCGGTTGTGCAAGTGTTGGCAGTACAGTTGTAATAAGACTTCTCATTGATCCAACCGGTGGTGGCAGACGACGCATGAGTGTCATCATATGCTGTTGCTGGTCCTGAGGCGGCTGATGCAGCGATGTTTTCACCATACCCTTTGACGCCACTGTGTGCATAATTGCAGTTCTGTCGATGTTACTTTCTTTTCTGATCATTTCATGTTTACATTCGCATATGCCTGAGCGATTGCGGCTATAGTGGCATTCCATTTCATGGCAACTATTCCTTTGCCTGTCCTCTCGGAGTTGTGTAAGCTAAGGGTGACATCAGAAGGTACTGCCAGAGCAACGGCAAAGATGACTGCAAGGAGGAGGACGCTGTTGTATCTCATCGAGCTGGCCAGAAAATGTCTGTTGCAGCAGTGATTCTTCAAAAGACATCTTTGTGACACGCTCGTCTCATCCGGAAATGCTATCATGAATGACGCGGTAACAACCGTAAAAGTGTCACGCATCGCAAAAAAGGGAACTTGATCTCTATCTTATATGAAATTTCTCTCGGTATGTTACCGGTGTCATTGACGGTACAGGGCGACGTTCGGCCGACTTCTGACGTGGCCTGGGGCAATAGGCGGAAGTCTGCCTATCCAAGTGAACCGGAGATGCCTCGTCCTTCTGTTCATCTTTTTTCCTCCGTTTGACTCCATAGGCAACTCTAGGCGAACAAGTTTGAGCAGCTCGTTGGGTTCCAAGCCCAAAAAATGGGCTGATATTGCGCGGTGGACTCAAATTCCCACTTGCGGTAAGAACACACGTTAGTTAATGCAAATTTTAAGCTGTTGCTATGGACTTAACGTGTTGCTACCGGGAATTTGAAACCGCTGTGCAATTGTTACAGGAAAAAAGCCCCCGCGATTCTGTAGACACCGCAATTAATTGGACGCACACAGGTTTATTGTCGGCTTAGCAGTCGCTCCAAATCATCCAGTTCTTCTTCTGTGACCACCAGAATGCCCATCTCTTTGCACTTGGCCATCTTTGACTGACCAGGTTTGCTTCCAACTACAACGCAGTCCGTTTTCTTGCCAATTGTAGACACCAATTTTGCCCCCAAATCCAAGAGGTGCTCTTCCACTTCTTTCCTGCTTTTTCCTTGAAAAGTCCCCCTATTTTTCATCAGAAAGTTCCGAGAAATTTTCGAAGATGGACTCACGTGACTGCGATGGTTCTACCGGCGAGGGGCTGACCGGAGTTTTTTCGGAGAATTTTCTTCTGCCTTTCGTCTGTACTATTCATGTTGACTCCGTATGACCGCAGAGTTTTCCATGAATTTTCTCCGGCTTCGCTGCTGAAAAATGTGACGATCGCTTGTGAGACAACCTGAATCTGGTTGGAGTTGATTTTGTGATGACGTCATACCGGTCCCAAAGTCTCAATTAGATACAACTTTTCGAGCGTTGTAGATGACAATTCCTCCATAGAAGAGAAATTTTCTGCGAGAATTCCAGCGGTGGCCTCGCCAATTTCAGGAATGCCCAGGGAAAGTATGACTCGTTGTAGTGATCGGTTTTTACTGTCTTCGATGGCCTGGTCACGTGAACATTGTGACCATCTACAACGATACAACTTACCGTCAGCAGATTTTCTATTTTCTTTTCGCCCCATCCGTTGAGATTCAATAGTTTTTGTCTGTACTCTCGCAATCTGTACAAATCCGCGATTTCATTTAAAAGACCTTCCTGCCTCCATCAGTTGTAGTTCTTGAAAGACAGTTTGAGAACTCGTTGTAGATTGTCGACCAAAAAGTCACCTTTTGCAGTGTGATTATATTCCGTTCTCCAAGGCCTTCTATGTCCATGGCGTCTTTACTCACAAAGTGAGACATCTTTTGTACAAGTGTGTTCGGACATTGGATGTGTGTACAATAGTGGTTTATCTTCCCCTCTCTTCTGTACAGGGGTGTCTTAAAGTGGCAGGGGCAGAGGGGGTTGCCCTTCTCGTCTGTATCTACGATATCTTCGAGTTTGACGATCTACAATGAGATAAGTACAGAGTCATTTTGATTGGTTCATTCAGGCTTACCTCGCCAGTATTTTTCTCCAAGCCGACTATTTTTGGAATAACCTGATGATGTTCATCTACACTGTTGTAGAATCTCAAATAAACAATGTCTTCGATAAAAATAAATGACAACTTCTGTTGTCATACAAAAAGCAAGAAAAATTATATACCTCCCCGCCTCTCTCTATAATCACTCTTGACCCCGGTTTCACACCTAAACACGTCATCAATTGGTTTGCACCAGTTTAAAATCCGAGAAAATCACCCAAATTGATGACGTAATCAAAATTGTTGAGTGTGGCCCTCGATATGGTCGCTCCATTCAATATGACAGGTGCCACTATCCCTTTGGGTGTCACTTTCCCTGTACGCCCTATCTGTAGATTTTCAGTTGTAATGTTTCTTTGACCAAAATAACTTTGAAAAAAAATATACCAATAAAAGATACTTGTTGAAGACACACCTGCAAAATGATTTTTTCCAGAGTTGTGACGGCTTGTTCCGCAGAGTATTTGTAGGCGATAGCCCACCTCGGCGCGTTTATCTTTTGACCCAATGTGAGTTGGTAATCCATATTGTTAATCTTCACCACCACCCCATCCAGACCCCATCCATAAATATTCTTTTTGCTCTGCCATTCATCTACAAAGCTCATCACCTTTTTATATCAGTGTCTGGTTGTAGATGGCCACGAAAAATGGGCGGGATATCTCGAATGAAGGGCATACCTCGTCCATAGTTTTGCAGAGTCTGAGTTGTTGGTCTGGTGTAAAACCAAGTCCTCTCAGTCTGTTTAACCTTGACATATGCGTGTCAAGGTTTAGACTCTTTGCGGCAGCCTCCGTCTCTGTCTTTGTTTCTTCACTGTGAACTAATAAAGTGTACGCGACTAGATCTAATTTGATCTGTGAGATTCAACATGACGATCTACAACGTCTGTCGACATTTATACTACGTCGACCTCTATCATCCACGATAGATTGTCGACATTTCATATCGGCCAGAGACGTCGGTGAGTGTCGACATAAAGAATGTCGACATTTACCTGTCCGATTGTAGTGTGTGAACTACTTTTCCCAAAACTTTTCTTCTCTTTCTTCAAATCTAATCTCATCAGCCCCGCAACCAAGTTCCTGGGATTTTTGAATTTAGGAAGGCCCAGGGATTCTCTCTGTACATTTACGGTCTCAAACTCTGAAGAAGATAATACGAGTTCTCCGCGTATTTCTACATCGTCATATCCCTTAGTCATCAATAATGTTTTTAAATATATCATAGAAATAATTGAGATACCTCCAGTGTTTTTGGCAGATCTTTCACTGTGGCAACGACATTTTCTGTTATATCTTCACCTACTATCCCGTCCCCTCTACTCAAAGCCTTCACAAACTTTCCATCGTTGTAGATCAAGCTCACTGCAATGCCATCATATTTCAGCTCACAGACATATTCGATAGGCTCGTGATCCTGCAAAAAATGATTTATTTATTTTTATTGAAAATTGTTTTGAATAAAAAATTTATTTTTCATTTGATTTCAATTGAAATTGAAACAAAGAGATGACTCACGTGATCCCTGTTGAATAGCAATTTTCGGTTCCTTGTCTCAAATGTAGCGAGCTCTTCTCGGCTGTATGTGTTGTCCAGTGACAGCATCTGCACTCTATGCTTCTGAAGATTATCCCCAGAAGGCTGTTACAACCAATCAGACGACTAGACGTGGTCATGACTACCTTGCTGCCAACAGAGGATGTAGGTGATTTGTCTAATATCAAATGTGGATGTTCCACTTCCATCGCTTTCAGTCTGGAGACCAATCCATCGTATTCGGCGTCTGAAACCAGATTATCTGCTTTATTATAATATGTTTCTGCGAGTTGCTCGATCTTTGTTGCAAGTGTTTTCATCTGATTTTTTATCTCGTCATCTGAAACAGGCCTGGAGGAATACGTTCGAAGAGGGTCAAATGCGAGGGAACAACAAAGGGAAACATTCGCTTGATCGATCAGCTAAATCAAGTGCCCATCCCAAACCTCGGATCCTAATGATGGGGTTAACCTTTGAATGTCGTTGGAGGGTTCGTAATGATCTCGTGATTATCATATCGTCAGCTCTGAATCAGTGATTTGGCACAAAAAATGGGGCAATGAAATCTCGCAAAAAAATGAAATAAATCGAAATCAGAAAATGAATTCAAGAAGTGATTTGAGATGGGATCAAACAATGCAAAATATCGACAGAGCTCCTTTCAGAGTAAATTTCAGACTTCGATCAGATGGAACACATAAATTTTATAATTGTATCAAACTTGCAGATGATATTGTGTATCAAATTAACTTTTAAGTCTGTAATTACGCATCATCCGGCTCTGTAGTTCAGTGGTAAAATACTACCTTAGGGTGGTAGTGCCTCGGGTTCGATTCCCGACAGAGCCCCACGTTTTGCCATATTGATATATTTTTAATGCCCTCGTGGGGTCATAATCTTCAATTTGACACTGCTCCATCTGGTTTGGAGAGCACAGATGATCAATGCTGTGGTGAGTGGGAGGTCTATTTCAGCACTGAAAAGACTTTTACAAAATGCTTGCTCCTGTTAGTCGGAGGATTTTTTTCGTCGCAGTGTAGATTTCGGAGAATTTCTTGGGTTTTCTGGAACCAACAGAAAACACGCACGCACACAACGCACAGCACAAATGAAGATCACTGTATACAGCTCTAAATCTTGGGACAGGGAATTCCTCCCCCAAGCAAACAAAGACGACAAGGTGCATAGTATAACGTAATTCTGTGGTCTGATCATCAAAGCATGAGATCAAATTCGTAAACACCAGACTTGATTCTGAGACCACTTCTCTTGCTCAAGGCTCAGACGCAGTGTGCATTTTCGTGAATGATGATGGACAGAAGACACTAGGTGATCCTTCTCCGCGCATGGAAACGATCCTAACAGTTTCAGATGCTCTCAAAGATGCAGGAGTGAAATTGATCCTCTTACGTTGTGCTGGCTTCAATAATGTGGATCTTGAGAGGGCCAAATCTTTGGGCATACAAGTGATGTCCGTACCGGGCTATTCTCCTTACGCCGTAGCTGAGCACGCCGTAGCCTTAATACTCTCCCTCAACAGGTGTGTCTTGACGAACTGTCAAACTACAATGGGGTTGTACAAACGTATTTTCGTGTCATGGCGTTGCCCAGACAATTTCTGACGTTCTTCATTCTTCGTGAATCATTTTGTTGGTTTATGGCAACACCACATCACGAACATTCAGTTGCGGCTTTTCACATGATGGACTACTCTTTGACTCAACTATAATCCAGAAAGATCCACAAATCCTTCAACAGAGTCAGAGAGAACAACTTCGAGCTCACCGGTCTGCTTGGGTTTGACCTTCACGGAAAGACTGTCGGTGTTCTCGGAACAGGAAAGATCGGGCAAGTTTTCGCCACCATCATGAAGGGTGAATATTCTGGGAAAATTCGACGATGTTTGGTGACATTTTCCAGGGTTTGGGGTGAAACTGATCGGATATGACGTGTACAAAAACGACAAGTTTGCCAAAGAGATTGGTCTACAATACGTAGAGCTGGATGAGGTGAGAAAAAATGGTTGGCGGCGGGAGGAATTGAACCCGCGCAGCTCTTGTCCCAATCTGATGTGATCTCTATTCACCTTCCATTACTGAAAGAGACGACCCACATCATCAACGATGACGCCCTGTCCAAGGTTAAAGAAGGCAAGTCACGTGATCAAGTGTCAGACTGTCAAATTGACGATATTGACAGGTGTCATGATCGTCAACACCTCCAGAGGTCCTTTGATCGACACCAAAGCGGCAATCAGAGCTCTGAAGAAGGGAAAGATCGGTTATTTGGGTGAGATATCTTCACGAAATCATCACGACATCGTCTTCCCAACCTGAGACATCTCAGGTCTTGACGTGTACGAGGAGGAAGAGGCCCTCTTCTACGAAGACAACTCGGGAAAGATCCTTCAAGATGACACCTTTGCAAGGCTCTTAACCTTCCCAAACGTGTTGATTACAGGACACCAAGCCTTCTTCACCAAAGAGGCACAGGTGGGTTTAAGAAGTAGTCGTTGTGGCACAGATCATGACGAGACGCAGATCAACATCACCAACACCACCATTCAGAATGCAGATGACTTTGCCAGTGGCAAAAAATCTGACAACTGCCGTGTCGATTTCGACAAGAAATAAAATGATTATCTTTCCACTATTTGAAGTAATTCAAACAAGGTCTTTCGAGTACTTTGTCCAAAACGACGGAAGATGGTGCCTACGAACATTCTGGAACGCGTATCTCTTGGTCGTAGCTTCTCATAACTATCTCGTCACTATAAAGGTATCAAATAAATTCAGCATAAATTGGCATATTTGTTTCACTTCGACATTTTCATCACGCACACAACGAGCAGAAAAACGGACCACATCGATATCACAATCACATCACATCAATGAGCGACCACTTTCTGATAGACGACGAGGAAGATTGGGACGATGAGGGACAATCTTTCAGAAAGAAGAATAGCACTTTACGAGAGAGATGTCTGGCGAGCATGAGCAGGGGATGTGGCTTCTGGTGTGCTGATTTCAGAGTCCCTATCCTCATCACATTATTCGTGGTGTCAGCCATATGTTTGGGCGTCTCTCTGCCTTTTTCACTCCAACGACAACCAGTGGCTCTCCTTATCTTTTGGATTTCACTCCTCACACTATCCATCTCTCTTTGTGTGGCATGCGTCACCTTCAAACCAATACAAGAGCTATTCAGAAAAAAACTTGGCAATCGATCCAGTTTGGAGACAGAATGGGACTGATGTGAGTGCATCGCTTTTGTCCATCGAGTTTACGAATTTTCAGAAACGCAGCCAAGATGTCTAATAAAAAGAGGAAAATGAGATATCAAAATAATTAATCACTGTCTCATAGAGTTTTGTTAGTAGGCGAGTTTGAGGAACAAACATTCCTGGATAGACTCTCGGGCAAACCCGTTTTGTGATTCAACATCGTTTTTGCATGCTATGCCGCGGGTGGAAATTTCGTTGACGACTTTGGATTTTTACATACACAAGCGGCATGATACACCACATGGCAAACGACGATATTATTATCCCTACAGTGAGCGGAATGGACAAGGCCAATCACCTAAATGCAGAAGACCACAGTACGCTACGAAATGTGCTCATAATTAAATTAATTCGTTGAACAGAACTCATCAACTCTACTCTGAAGAGCTACCATGAAGAGGAATTGCAGTTTGCAGACTACTGCGTGTTTCGAAAAGTGGAGAGATCACTTAAAGCAAAAAACAAGAGGGAGTTTGTTGTTGCTGTTGGTAAATACCGTTTCCTTATATTAAGAGGGGGTCGTTACACTTCCTCGAAGAAGAAGGTCGATACCTATGCGGAAATGATATCAACTGATCATTTCAGATCTATCGAGACATACACCTGTTTGACATCAGGAACATCGCCGTAGAGAACGGTTTGGTACGTATCATTCACAGACCTGTCATGATTAATCTTAGATGAGCTTGACTATCTATAATGGAGATGTCTACTCCCTCCAACCTACCTCTAAAGAGTCTGATGTGATTTTCTTCGCGCCCATCATCAGAGCTGTTCGACTCGGTCATTCCTCCATGACGTCGTCTGCAGAGTACAACTGCACCGGCCATCTGACAATTCACGTCCCAGACAATTCTTATTTGTTAGGATTACCTCCCATCAGTGAGTCGACCCTCTACAATTCATTATTGATAATCTACAACAATTCGTTTGTGTGCGTAAGAGTGACGACACTACAATGGCTAACACCTCTGCCGCAGTACTTTTACTTGTACACTTGAAAATCTCAATCTTAAAAGATTTAAATAAATAAATAAATTGGAAAATTAAATCTGCATGATTCATTCTAAATATAGCACAGCTCGAAGCGCCGCAGGAGGACTCTTGACCTCTTACATCTCTTCCCTCAACTACAACCAAAATTCACACGTGTCTGAAGATTTCATCGAGCAGATCATGTTGATAGAGGAGAATCAACAGGAGTATTTAGACTTGAGATACATTCCAAACCCAGATCCGCGCTCCGATAGCTATATTGGCATCCATACCATATTATGGTGAGAAAGTTCTCAGAAATTTCTGAGGAAATATCGAAGAGTCTTATTATGAAAAAGATTGAAAAATTTAAAATTCGAAAAATAAATGACAGTGTTCAGGTCATTGACCCACAATACTTTGATAAAGACGTTGATCATTAAAGACGTAGCATTACAGACGGGTACAATTCATGGAATACATAAATTCCATTATGGTAATGTCTTTGGAAAAGCGCAGTTATCTAGGATCATCAGGTTTACCTCTTTTTTCAACAAGATATTTTTTTCAAAAAGATGATTTTTTTCAAAAAGATATTTTCTTTTTAATTTTTTTCAATTTCTTGCCAACTTTTTGCGATTTTCGAAGAAAAAAATTATAAAGAATAAAAAAATCCTCATTCTTCTGAGACGATTACAGATTCAACACAACCTTGACCAAATTGATTGTGGCACATCCAGCCTCTGGCGGTGCCGATCTTGATTGGGAAGAGATGAACGAATGTATAAAAGAAAATCCGAACAACCAGATCCAACACATAGAAGTGTCAGATAATAAGATGGACGTGAGACAGATCTACTCCCTATCAAAGATGATTACGCACTTGCAACACAGTCTCAAAGTCTTGAAGGTGAAATCTCATTGAATTTTCCGGAAGATTTCGGGGTGAAAAACTGGTGGTCGAAATTTCTGCAAAATCTATGTGCATGTACTTTTGACATTTTTATACTTTTTTAAATTTAAACTAACGGTATTAGTTGGTGAATTGTAATCTAAGTGATAGAGGATTATTATTCCTCATGAAAGCATTGGAGCATCACGAGGTAACTTTTAACCAAGCGAATCTTCCCATGAAAACGGCACACAGCTCCATATTTAATGGTTCCAATTCTCCATGATATCGCTGATGACGTCATCACAGATCACCTTCCGCATGGAAGAGTTGGACCTGTCTGAGAACCTCTTTGCAGAAGCTTCCTCCGCGCATTTCGCCACTTGGCTTTCAAAAATCAAAGGGGACTCCAGTCTCAAAATCTTAGGTGGGCATCTACAACGACACGAATTTTCTGCGAAAATTCTTGAGTGACAGCGTATTCATCTACAGTTTGGCTGTATAAAGAAAATGACACCCAGCACAAATATTTGTGCCAAGACGGATTGTGATCCTCTGTAGGATTACGTAACACACAGATGTTATTCAAGATGGTGTTACCTTGGTTACGCGTGGTTACATCTCTCGAAAAGTTGGACCTTTCCATGAACAGACTGGACCGCGTGGACCCCGCCGACATCGGGTGAATTTCCTCGAAATTTCCACGAAATTTCCCTGAAAATCACAGGTACCTCTTGCATCTGCCCAAATTATCAGAACTCAACTTGAAAGAATCATTTATTTTCGAGGATGCTGTGCACGGACTATTCGCGGCGATGCCGCCTAACCCAGACAGGAGACTGTCTCTTAACATGAGCAATAATCTGATGGCTTCCCCTGACGTACTCACCAACTCGATTCAGGTGATGACGTCATCATTGTTTGGCATCTGTGGGTTCTGACGTATTGAGGGCGGCAAAGCCGCAGCATTTGTCGCGGCAGAATGAATTATAAATAATCTGTCACCCATCTTCTAGTACTCAGAAAACTCACCGAAATCTCCAGAACCTCGTCTACAACGTGTGGGATCTTGACATCTCCGGTATGAGGTTACGCTCCTCCGGAATATCATCCTTACTCCCCCTTCTCGCCGCAAAATGCCCACAGCTGACATCTCTATCCATCGGAAAAAATCTGGTCAGTTCTTCCGAAGCCATCGCTGCCTGTGAAGCCGTCAGAATTTATCTGCGGAAAAACCTGCAGTTGAAGAGGCTGGCCATGACGTCCGACCACTTGAATTATTCCTACAAGAATGGGCTGCATTTGATATTCGAGGAGCTGGACGGCAACCAGAATCTGGAGGAGTTGGATGTGTCTTCCAATTATATGGTGAGATATCACAAAGTCTGGTCCAAGGAGCAATGCTATGAAATGCCACTTTTTAAAATGGGAAAGTTTTTATTGTCATTAAAAAACTCAGGGGGATACGGCGTTTATAAGGCTCGTACAGACTCTCAAAGTCAATAAGACCATAAAGGTATGTACACCCAAATTTAAAATTGAAAATCTCTAGAAAATTATCATCGACAAGAATGACATCACCACCAACGGTTACCTCTCTCTTCAGGTGATTTTCCCGCCTTTTCTGCCATTTGAAACTTAAAAATCTAGAACTGTCTCATCCGACACAACAACACCCTCCAAAGTATCCCGTGGCCTGTAGAGGACTACCACAATGTCATTAAATCCATCAGCAATCCAGCCAAAAGCCACCGATTCGTGGAGAGCATTCAGGACATCTTTTTCTCGGTAATCACTCGGGAAATTTCACCGAAATCTCGGTCAAGTGATGACGTCATCATTGATCTATTTTTAGCTCAGAAGAAACAGAGGGGGAGGGAAGGAGGATGAAGAAGACAGGAAACTGCAACAGACTGTCGGAAAGCCTGAACCTATTGCGACCGACCTGCCAGAGCATCTCAGAGCTTCTATCACTCCCTCTTCTGCTGTGAGTTTGTCATCTTCTAAAACATTCTACCTGGCAGTTGTAGATGTTGACCCCAATAGACAGGATTCGACCTCGAAGAGCCCCACTCGGACTCAGACAGCGACTCTGGTGGAGAGCACCATCGCTAAAGAACACGAAGCCGCCCAACACCCAGAAATAAACCTCTTCATTTCAACTTTAAGAAACTAAAGGGTGTGTAGATTTATTTAAGCCTTGTAGAAAGAGAGGATGTAGTCTCTCAGCTTCACGGGGTGGTTGGGGTTCCACCCGAAGACCTTTCGGCTGTTGTTCCCTCGCACTCTGCTGTTGCTTCCGAGTGCGTGTGTGACCATGCCGCTGCCTTCAGCAGCAACAGCCTCTTTGGGATCCCAAGAGATTGTTCCCTGTTGGTCTTCAGTACACATTTATAATTCTTTGGTTGTGTGGCAGTGTGCTGAAGGGCTGCTATCCAAAAAAGTGCACAAACAACTTGGCTAAGCCACAGAACAAAAGCGTACATCACAAAATTGCTTTGGGACAGACCTTCAATCCTTGAGCCTCTGCAATGATCTCGGCGATGTTCTTGAAGTTGCTCTCATCACTCTCGGCAAACAAGAAGATGGACTCTGAAACATCCGTGGTCAGAGCTCTGGCATACAAATCGGCGACATCTTCTACATGGACATTTGACCAGATGTTCTGTCCCTCACCAACATGGACACCAGCACCATGCCTGCATCCTCTTAGAATGATGACGTCAGGAGTGATCTCACTTTTTGGATTGGCGAACTAAGACAGGGAGTTGAACAGACTCCTTTGCAAGTCCTGTGCCGACTCCATATATGAGTGTTGGGCAGATGACGATCGCCTTCACGTTTCTCTTGGTGCTCTCGGACAAAACGAACTTGTCGATATCAACACGGGAGACCTTTTCTAATGGATGTGAGCTGTCATTTTACGATGTTGTGGAAGATGTCACCTGGGTGGACTTTAAAGCCGGCGGTGTTGTCATCGGTAAAGATGGCATCCGTGTATTTGCCGTCAGCTGCATCAGAGACGATGCTGCTGCCGCTGGTGTGAATCAACTTCTTTCCAGATCCTTCCAAAGCCTCGATAAGTAATTCGGCAGTCTTTCTGCTGTCGGCGTCGGCAGTGTTGATGACTGCGTCGGCCCTCTTGCTGGCAGCGACGATGACGTCATGGTCCTCTAAAGCTCCCAAGATGGGCTCCACACCGAGTTTGGCCAGAGCATCGGCCTTATCTTGTGTTCTTACGAGGCCTAATACCTACAACCATTAGCTATTGCTACAAATCGGATCGCTAGGTCTTCACCTGGTGTCCATCTTTTAAGAGTCTGTTGACGACTGTTCCGCCGATGTATCCGGTAGCTCCTGTGACGAAAACGGTAAGAGGCATGGTGTTGCTTGTTGCTTGTATTGGTTGTGTTGTTTGAATAATTTTGAATTTGAGAGAACAATCCCGCGGTGGTGGTGTGTTTCCTCATCAGATGACGCTCCCGATGACGAAAAGGATGACTAAGGTGTCGTAGATGCCTATGCTGCATTCGCAATCTCGCTGATGCATTGTCTTCGTGAGCTTCAAAGCTGTGGTTGATTCTGAAATAATGAACTGATCATGAAAGCACAAAAAATGAAAAGGAACGGTTTGAAAATGATTTACTCCTCATCGGCCTCAACACCGAGCTTTTGTTCTTTATAAGACACAGTACATTTCTAATAGTATATTCACTCCGATGCTTCTCATTTGCATAGTTTTAGTTGGCTGCAAACCCTCTCTGTTGGTTCAGCAGCAACGATTTTTAGTACCTCGTCAACCCCGAAAGCGACGATTTGTGTGCACTGTATCAATGAGCATTGATTTTCTGATATTAAAATTTCAATGAAACAAGCTGCTCACCACTTTTTGGACGGTTGTCTGCTTGATGGTGCAGGATTTATTGACCTCCCTTCGGGCATAAGCCTCTGTGGAGTTGTTTGCCATGATTCTCTTGAATCCGCCGACCATCAGCTGACACGTTGAACATGTTGCCGCACCTTCTTATTTTAGACTAGTGCTCCTTCATTTGCTCTCTCATGAAGATCTCGAAGCTGATAATGATGTCACATATTCACCTCTCTGATTGCCTTTTAGTGGTTCAACAGCCAGAGCCAAACAGATGCAAAATACAAAAAAGAAGGCGAAGGTGCGGCTCATCGTCGTCGTCAGGGCTGAAAATACAGCACCGACAGAGCACAAATGAGCCTCTAAAAGGTGGTGTAAGTGTTCAACCCGGTCCGAATCTGACAGCCCCTGCCGTCATGCTCCTCGTAAATTCGTGGAGAGACTGGCTGTCAGAATCAAAATTAACATGTCAAATGCTCCATGATGGTGGAATACACGGGTTTTTACTGCTGTTCTTATGTACGTAATCTAAAAATACGGAGGTATGACCGAAATTTCGCTTCGAAATCTAAATTTGTTGGGTTCAGATATAATTTTATTCCACATCCCGTCTACAAAGCTTCAGTCTAAAAATAGAATCACGTGATGCACCTGAAGGCGGTCACTTTGTCATCACATGACAAGAGACGATGGTCGTCCATCGTGCCGGCATAAACAGAGTGGCATCCAAAATAGATCATGCCCTTCTGCCTTCTAAAAGAAGATAATGTGAGGAGTGGTTCTCTTCCTTCTTCGCCGGTGTTCTGGTCGATACAAATCATCTTACATCGATTACATGGTCCAGAGATCTGTGTCAGGTCACATGGTTTAATCATATCGTTTGATGGACCAAATTAAGAAGCAAATGAAAACAAAATGAAACAAAATGCAAGGATCGCAGGCTAAAGTATCCAGCTATGAAGAATTCAAACAGAGATTCTCTGATCATTTACAAAAGCTCCATTTTTCTGCAGAATCGATGTGATGATTGGCAACAAGGAATTACCTCGAATAGAAGATCTCCAACTCTGATCGACTTCCACTCATCTTCTTGAAAATTTGTGCCGCCAGAGATCAATAAATTGGGACGGAAAGTACTCGCATCTACAATTACATCGTTCACCCCCTTTCCCCTCACTCTATTTACAACTTCCTGGGGCAAAGTAAGGATATTTTCCCGCCAATTTTTAAAATTCAAATTCACCTTTACACTCTCCTCGCTCACAATTAAATATTGCGATTCGTTTGAAAAATTAATCAGAGGACAAGGTGAATCTAGAACCTCTTGTACCTGCGAAATTTCACCAAGATTTCACGTGAATTTCACGAACCGCCCCGTTACGTCGCTTGGCGGATTTTTTCGCCCTCCCGCCTGCCTCCCTGACTGTCTTTTCTTCTGACGTTCTGACCAATGTTACGTAGCAACCCAGAAAATTCCTGAACCATTCGTTGACTTGTGATTCGTACATCATCCCGGTGCATCTGTCACAATGTCAGATGGGACATTGTGACACATGTCATTGTGACACTCACTCGTCGCCGCAAACTCGGAGTTCTGTACATTCTTCCGGAAGAAGTTTCAGGGAGATTTCAAGGTCAGGCATACCGGGTGCTCTCACATACATCATCTGATGACGTCATCTTTACGTCATATTGGTGTACAAGATCTCACCTCTTTTTCTAATTGTAGATCCGGTCTTATCGTTGCCATATTTGGATGCTAAAAATAGATTGGACGAGTTACCAAAAATAAACCCAAGGGTCGCCTCACCTTCTTTTGGTTGATATAAGCTCCTTTCTCGTCAATCAACACCCACTCCCTGTCGTACAATAACCCTGGAATGTCATAAATATCTTGACACGTGTCAACGTCATCACCTCGTGATGTGATGGGCCATGTTGTCGCCTCGTGGCTGGCACAGGATTTTATTGGGTACACAAATATTTTTGAAAGTCGCAGATCCGTCGCATTCGCAGATTCCGATCCGTTGTCGACATCCCCAGTGTGTCGACTTTCCATAAAGTACTTTCGTATGAATTCGATAAAATTCTGTGAATTTTCAACCAGAAGCGTTGTAGATAGATGAGATTACGCACCCGTATGTCTCTGATATCATTAGAAGCACCGATGGATATCCTTACAGCCCCCGTAGGCTTGCCGTTAAGAATGTCCTTGTCATCCCAACACACGTGACCTGCCTCAGTGTTGCTCTTCACCTCCTCCGCTGACAAGTCCAAATATTTGTGACAAGCTCCGGGGTTGCAAAAACAACCAGTCTGAGGGGTCTCAATTCTAAATTTAGAACATTTTTTTGTTTAAGATTATCATCGAAATTTATTTTAATTCTACATGATGTACTCACTCTGAGGTGTATGTTATTCAGAGCTGCAAGTTGATTTAATTCGTGGTAACCCACAACAGTTCCGTCACTTCTGTACACGTTGAAGGCCAATATCGGCCCTTGTTCTATTAATAGTCCGTCCACACGTTGTAGATCGCCGTAAAACCGAAGTAAGGGGGTTCCGTTGTAGTGCGTCAATTTTGACAGCTCGTTATAGGCGTAATTTGTGAGTGATGACGTGTGTCTGATTTGGTAAATCCCGTGAAATTTCTTATCTACATCGAGCCAAAAAATGACAGAAGTTCACCTTTCTATTCCTGAAATTCCGCCGAAATTTCGTTCCAAGAAGTCAAAACCGTGCGTAAGTGCCACAATAGACAAGAAGGATATAGATCCGTCTTCGTACTTGTAAGATATCTCGTCCCTGTATTTATGATATCTCTCTTTACTGAGGCTGGAGGCGACAGTCCCCCCACCAAAGTAGATCTTCTTCAGAGAACTTTCTGCGTCTACAACGAGTCACGTAAAATTTTATACATTTCTAAATATAGACGTTATACAACGAAAAATACCGGAGCAAAACCAAGTCTAATTATAACTTTTAAATTTTAAATCTTACCGTTTTTCATGACGAGCGCGCCAATGCCAGTTGGGTACCCGAATATTTTATAAAAAGATAAACACACAAAATCCGCATCATATTCAGCCAGATCCAGCGCCGAATTACTGGTCAGAGCGGCAGCGTCCAATACTATTTTGACCCTCCTGCGTCGTGTCGGCTCGTTGTAGACGATGAATTTTCACTCACTTTTCTGTGTCTAGCTCCCGGATTTTTTTGATCCATTGTAGAGGGATCTTTCTTCCGGAAAAATTATTTTCTCCGGGAAAAGCGACAAGGCAAATTCCAGATGATTTCTTTAGCTCTTCTGCCAACTCTTCGATATTTCCAAAGGTCTTTCTCTTATTAGAATCTGGACATTCAAAGAAATATTTTTTTTGTGCAAATATCTAAACTCCGGGTGGGTTTGTGCTTATTGTAAGGGGGAACATAAATAAAATAAATGTACTGACTTGTACATAAGAAGATTTTTGATGGGCATATTCTCTGATTCCTAGAACAGAAGTGTGACTCTCCTCATGATAAAAGAAATTAGATCTGTCGTCCCATTGGAAGCATTCCCCAACGATCTTCAATGCTGCAGTACATCCTAAAAATAAATTAAGACGTCATTCGAAGTCGTGAATGAACCATCATTTTTTGAGGGATCAGTGATGAACACAAAAATGCAGATGTTACATGTCGTACCAGATGTAAAAATGACACTATAGTCTTTGCTGTTTGTGTTAAAAAAATTCAGGATTCTTCTTCGGACCTGGAAAAATGAGATGAAAACTCAGAATGGCGCGCACTTGTTGTATGGAATCGTATGTCTTCTGTCCACTGCCACTCGCAGAACTATCTGTTGTCATCAGAACAAGACTGTCTAATTTGACTTCACTCACGAGGATTTCCAAAGAGATTTTTTTTCATATCCTCCATGCATGCCTCTAGTTGTGATTGACCATATAATGTCGTACCACAATGGTCCAAATAGGTAACACCTGTGTTTTCATTGATCTCAAAGCGTGACTGTGCCGCACAAAGCTACCTTCTAAGCGAGAAAATTCTGTGCGACGCAAGCCGTCTATCTTGCCCTCATAGCCATAGTCCTTCAGCTCTCCCTCACTTTGCATGGCAGGGTCGATCATAAATGTTTTTGGGAAGGTTAAAAGTCACGTGCTTCTACACCTCATATCACATCAGCATCACATCACATCACCCTCGGAATGTCTTCAAAACAACAGGCGAAACAGTTTTCCTTTAGAGTTTTGGGGAAGACTCCAGGTTTTTGGGCCAAGATATTCGTTGCCTCAGCCATGGGTGGCTCCCTGATAGAGTTTATGTTGATCAGAAACCGTTTTTGTGAGTATTACTGATTCAGTTCAGAAAAGATTCTGTATTCGAAATTGTGAACGCTTGCAGATGAACATATGACGGAGAGAGAGGCACGCAATTATGCCAACTCAATAGATGACCGAATTGAGTATATGGAAGATTACAAGAGAACAATAATGAAGAAACACGATATCCAAGCAAGGAAGAAGCTCATAGATGAAACAAGTAAATGATCAGTAAGACCATATTCCTTGATTATCAATCAAGTTGGACATTTCATCCATTAATTTTGTCTGTTGATTTGTGAGATTGCAATATGCTGCAGAGGAACAGAGAAGTGCATCATATAAGAAGAGGGTATTATAATGCATTTATCTACAACTTACCACACACTGAATGCTTGCCTCCTGTGATCAGTTTGTAAATTCTTTGCAAAACATTTGTAAGCTTTTTTGTGCTCAGAGCATGCTTTATGCAGACTGGGTGGAAATTGCTGTACACTGAAAGATAGTAGCCTTTGCCTCATAGAGGCAGAGGCAAATGAGGGCAAGTGGGTAGACACAGATTTGTACCAAGTTCAAAATTAATTTTGAAAGCAATTATCTTTTTATAATCCCGGTATGGAACGCAAGTGTCGTGGTGAGGTGGTTCTTTTTTAGTAGAACATCACAATATCCCAGAATTTTCTATCCGTTTTATTGATTCTACAGCACTTAGAAAGGTCTGGGGGGCATCATTCCAGGTGGGGGTCCTCCCATTGGTCCTCCCATCATGCCAGGTGGGGGTCCTAATCAGATCATTATCACGTCTTAAAATGTCCATCGTTAATTTTGTTTGTTGCCTTCTATTCTGACCGTCTGTGGGTCGACGTGAATATCTCATGACGAAAGTTTTTGTAAAGACGTCTTGTAGCAAAGCCAAACCGACCAGGTATTCGAAACGTCTCACCTTGCATCATGTGTGGGGGCATGTTTGGGAAACCCGGGGGTGGTCCAGGGAACCCTGGGGGCGGTGGTCCGGGAGGAAATCCTCCTGGTGGTCCACCGAGTACAGGTAAACCTACGTCATCAGTCGTATCTTACTTTGGAAAGATGGCGGCAAAAGGTGATTAGATGTTATTTAGAGTGAGAAGATGATGGTTTGTAGACCCTGGCGGGTTGAAATTGGCAGAGGAGCTTTCTGCGAGCTTTCGGTAATTTCATTGCATTACATATAAAAATGTAATTAACCAATTGCTGCAAACCCGCGCAAAAAAACGACTATATAGTTCTATGATTCACTGTATAGACGGAACTACAGAGACAGTCTTGAATAATGGAAATCCAACATCAAAATCGATAGAAAATTATGAAAGAGTTGTGATCTAGGACTCACCCATTGGAGGTGGTGGTCCACCAGGAGTGAGATGAGGAGGTTGACCTCCAGGAGCACCTCTTCCCATAATAATAGGCGGTGCTGCACCAAAGGCTGGAAAAGCGGCTGAAGAGATCAGTATGAATCATGAAGTTGAAATGATCTCACCAAACTGTGGCATGACCAGAGGAATGGCTAAAATGTTTCAATCCTAATTAGAGAATGAAGACCTACCTTTCAAAGGATCAGCCTGCTGAGCATGGAAGTCCGCCTCGAATTGTTGGTAATAATTTCTCACAGCCGATTTGTGTTTCCAACCATCATTATGTGATTTTCTGACCGTTGCTGAATCGTGTGTGAGGAAGATATCACAATAGTCGCAATAGTAACGTGGCATCGAGTGACCTAATTCGATTCTGGCATGTGATCTCTGATGTCAACCCGAAAACAACGGCACAATTTTTCGTGCTCTTCAAAGACTTTTTCTCGAATAAGTTTTGGAAGGCGTATTCATTTTAGTATACCCCCAGGGTGCATCTACCTCTGCAACCTCAAATGGCATTTAATGGCGGTACAGGCCTTCGGTTCCACATCCTGCTATAGAAGGGGTATACCCCTTCTTACAAAATGTTGCCAAGACATGTACATCTGGTCATCGAAAGATCCTCTTGCAGATGGCCTCGTGGCCAATAGTTAGTCCCTTCCATGAGGACAACTACCTCCGATGTCTACCGCAAAGTTTACCAAGAAGCCGTGTCACAACCCGAGGAAGGTAACAAATCAATCAAAGCATGATATAGATTAATAAACATAAAGAGAAAAAATATTCTTCGTCTTCTCAGGAAATGCATACAATCTCACGACGAATCATCATGTTTAATAAGAACCGATCGAGTCTGATTCGTCACATCTCAAGAGCTTGATGGGGAAATTCTCATTGATGACGTGTTGATCTGCCAGCAAAACGACGATGTTGATCTCGAATTCAACTTTGAAAGATTTTGTCACGAGTGTGGGGCACGTGAAAAGCCGCGGGAAAACCATGAACAGAGGGACCTTCTTTCCTCTCTGTACGTCCCCGTCAGCCACCTGTCAGGATCAATATTGTCGGGTTGTAGATGGTCGAATTTTCGTGGAAATTTCACCTGGATGTTTTGAATCTCGGTTGATTCTTTCGAAAATCCCTCTGTATTTCCTGCAAAAATATAAATTTCAGGAAATTAACTTTGTCGAAAATAATTTATTTCAAAAGAATTATTGCAAGAATATAAATGATTATTTTCCGTAGAAATACAGAATCATTTCTCGCGTTGTAGACTGTCGCGTCATTTTCATTTCTATACGACCATACTTGGACTCACCACAAGTCTCTATACGAACGAGCTGCACCTCTATCGACTTGATTTTCTCGCTACATTCGTCCACTACAATTGTTCCTGTGAAGGGCTTGTTGATGTTATAACACTTGGCGTCCACTTGTCCAGAGATTTTAAATTGTGGCACCACCTTCGCCTGTTTTTTTCAAAAAAAATAAATTTTCAAATCGTTTTTTTTTGTGAAAAGAAAAAACTTTTTACCTTCTTAACGTTTTCAAGGGATTCAGGAGTGACCACAAAGTTGATTGGCTCAGGGTTGGGGAGTGGGTTTGCGCTCTGTCGATTTCAGTCTCGTTGTAGACAAAGGCGGGTATCTTTTTTAGATTGAAGAATAAAGGTAATCCCAGCGAAATCGTCTCCAACACCGTCTGCATTGTCTTTTGGCAAACAGAAAGGTGGACATTTATAATATCTATAGAAATAAAATACATGTGCTGAGTGGAAGAATGACAAAGACTGTAGTGGAGCCACAGACTATCAATATCTTTCGCTCAACGATCTTTTGGCGGGAAATTCAAACTTTCGACAGGATAATATGTCTCAAATCTGCGTTTTCAAAACTCACCTTGATCTCCACGATAAACTCGATCTGCTTCTGAAGGTTCTTGGCCAACAGAGGTCTCGGCATGTCGACCCTCAAGAAGTATTGTACGTTAATAAAGACACCGTTGTAAGTCTCGTATAGACTTTGTCCGGTCATGGCCTCTAGCTTGAATTCAAAGGGGATCTCGGTGTCTCCTGAATCAAACTTGCCGGCAGCCACCAAGTCTGTGAAGCTCAGTCATGTTTCTGTTAGTCTGATGTACTGATTGAGTTGTATGATGGCACATGCGAGTCAAGATCTGCGGCAGAGCCACAGTATAGGGACAATAAAGAACATCATGTGGTATAAGACTTTGAGAACCTTTGAATATTTCTGCTGCCTAGCTGTGTTATATTCTGCAAGACACAAATGACACAATGTCCACAGACCTGGCGAATGACGCAAGAGATCGACGTATAATCAACAGAAGCGAAATCAAAGGCTGAGAAAAATTCACCTATTGTGGAGAAGATGTTGGTGAAAGGCTTGATGCTTGCAGAGTTATCCAGAATGCCGATTGTCCTAGGGCTCGATTTCAGGTTGACGACACCTTCAAGAACGAGACGCACACCGGAATGGGACAGTTTTGAGGGTGTTGAGACGACGACCACACCAGAGACATCTTCCTATATGATCTCAGACGTGGATGATGGTGTCAATATTTTAGACTCACTCCAGGTCGATATATGCGGTCAACTCTCTTCAACCGGATGTCTAAGGACATTATTATGAGTAAAAATGCCCATCGATCTTTCTGGTTCTTTCGTCCAGTTGTAGTGCGCCAATTCAAATCTCCCGCGCTTTGTGTTCATTCAACAACGAACACCAATGATGGAACAACAAGCAAAGATGACAGCGATTATCGTCCATAATGTCAGTGTTGCTTGTGAGAATCCGAGTCGTTGGTGGGATCCATTTCAGTTTGAGATCTGCTATGAGTGTCATCACGATCTGAGCGAAGGTAAAGATGCAGTGGATTGAGGGGAGATATTGAGAAAGATAGATTTAGAATGGAAAATAGTGTATATAGGTTCGTCTGAGCTGGCTGATTGTGATCAGGTGGATCTATCCCAGAAAAATGTGAAATCTTTCTGATATTTTCTTAGTTGTTAGATAGTGTTCTCGTAGGTCCAATCACAGCCGGTGTCAGCAGTTTCATTTTCGAGGTGGGGGCTTTTCTTCGTGTGTTCTCACACGATCAGGCTAACTCACCTGATCCTTTTCGCATACCTCAAAATGAGATACTTGGTGTGACGGTGGTGCTATTATCGTGTTCTTATAGAGAGCGAGAATTCATTCGTGTTGGATTTTATGTCAGCAATGGTAAGATATATGTGTACAAGTTGATTTGACAAAGCCGAATCCAAATGTGTTCTGAATTAATGTTCAGATTATGATTGTGAAGAGTTGAGACAAACACCACCAGAAATTCCTGTCATAGATCGCATAGTGAGAACGATTGCTGCAGATCAACCGAGAGTCACTCATTTTGCCATTGATTGGGATTAATCATGTTTTTAGAAGATGCCAAAGGACGGCAAGTCGTGGTGGCTCAAATTTCCTGTATCAAATTTTGAATAGTAAACTTTTGGTGATGACATCTGCCTCTTAAAGGTTCTTCTATGAAGACATTGAATCTTTCTCTGACTCTGAAAATTTTGATTTGATCACATTAAATGAATGATTATGATGAAACAACACCCGATTTTATTTCCATGTCAAATGACGATGAATTTCGGCATGATGGATTGAACGGCAAACTCCTCATCATATTCCGCGCCGCGGAATCCAAAGCAGATGTGATAGCTCCCTCGCTGCTCTACTCTCATGTCGAACTTCCTGTCCGGACCAGCAGTCACATGACCCTTCCCGGCGCCTTTGCAGTCCTCAGAGGGCGAGAAGTAGAGCCTGGTCTGGTTGAAATCCGTCTTGATGAGAGGATGTCCCGCCAAAGTGATCTTGGTTGTGTTTGAATGGAACATCTTGGTGGGTTGGATGCCTTGCACAATCAGTCCTCCAGTGGGCATCCAAGTGAAAACGGGGAGTGATAAAGATGGTGCTGACAAGAAGCGGCCGTTGTCGGTTGACACTCTGTGAATGATTAGTGATTTCATGAGATGTCCTTCGGCTCACGTGAACGAGTACCATTGATGCATGTCCATGCCTGCGATGGTGTAACCTCGCAGCTGCCCTCGCACCGAGATTCGCTTCACTTCTCCTTGTGGGGTCATGTAAGAGACTACCCACCCTCTGATGGTATTGGGCGTCCCAAGATCGGTTGGAAGTTTCCATGTGAGAGAGACTTGTCCGTTGGATGTGATTCTGGCGGCTAGTTCGGTGGGTGGAGAAGGGGTGGGAAATATCACCTCATAGCTGTATGTCACCTGAGCCTGCTGGTCTCCAGCATTGTGATTCTCCACTGAGCATGTCAGAATTACACCTGATTTCCTGGAATATTACTCACGAACCACGAAGTAATCCCCGTCAGCTAGGACTTTGACATAATGTCGTAATATATTGCCGTGCTCAAAGATGACAGCTTTGGGGTCATTGTTGCAAGCTGATTGACCGAGCCATTTATATCTTTTCATCTCAACACCGGAGAAGAAGCAGGCGGCCACCTCATCATTTGCTGATGTGACGTCCATATAAAAATCCAAGACACTCCCCTTAAGAATTTTAATATCTGAGGAAGACGATTAGACGATTACAGATCACTCACCACGGTCAGATTTTTCAATGGCACAATTTGATAATCTTTCAATGAGAGTTGAGTGGGAGGGAGGTAGTTGTCCCCAAGAGTGCAAGGTTTTCCTGCACCTGTCATCTGTCTGTGTGGTTCAGTGACTGATGAAAGAGTCTGATCAACCATACCTCATGGAGTCCAAGTAGATCGATGACAAGTGCATGAATAATGGAGAACTCCAATCAAAGTCCTCCGTCTTACAGATGGCACAGGACAATCTGGTTGGTGGTACGATGTGTGTCCAGAACAATGGAACGCTCGAAACGACGTCATCTGTCCCCTCGAAAGACTCTACGTATCTCGTATAAGGTATTGGATACTTCTTGAAAAAATCGTTAAAGCCGTCCTTTCCGACTTTCGGCTGACCGAAAGTGACAAGCTTCTCGACTTTGATACCTGTTGAGATTCAACAATCATCTGGTGTCTATGCTGTTGATATTCCTGACCTCTCAGCGCAAAGTCAAGAGAATTCAGAGTAGCTATAGCCCCTCCCAGACTGTGTCCCGTAATATATAATTTATAACCCTTCTTTGATTGTATGTACTTGAGGTTGATCCTGTCTTTGACCGCACCATATGCCAAGTAGAACCCCGAATGGACAGTTCCGCAGGGTTGATTATTCAAATTGCAGGCCATTGGCTGAGAGTTGATGTCTACTGCGATGTCCACCCAGCTCTTGGTTCCGCGCCACGCGATCACCACCCATTTCAGTGCATCGGAAATAAAGACTTCACCATTCGCGCCGAAGTCATGGACCTGATCTACGAAGGTGAAAGGATAACAGGTTCCGTTATAAGTCCAAATATAATTGTTGGGCTCCTCATAGACTGATGTGCTGAGACTGGCCAGAACGGAATCTACATCTTCATGCAGAGCTGAGACACTCACCAATAAGAGGGCGAAGAGACACCAACTCATTCTGCTCTTGATCGCAGTGAAAAGAAAGTGGAGATCATCGTTTCGAAACAATCGGGCCGCCCAAAGAGAGATATTGACACTCCCGCTCTTGTCAGAATTTCAAGAGTTTCTGACACCAAAATACAGAAAACTTGCAATCTGAGGGGCATTTTACCAGGATATTGGCCACAGAGAGCTCTCTCCTTTCATACCAATAATGCCTATTCGGACCTTCTGCGACAATTCTGTCGCCGCAGTGAACGCTAGTGGAAAACTCTTTCTACAAAGCACGCCGCGGCTTGAGTGGAAAATAATGTGAATTATTTTTCAGTAAATGGACGGGCACATTGCTCCAGATGAAGGGGGCAAATATCCAGACTCAAAGGATTCAACACAAAAATGTGCAGCGTAATGTCAATTTTTTATTTTGTCTCGCTGGGTGTTTGAACAGATGATTGGTGCTCAATTCGGAGACGGGGAAATTTAAAAGCAAAGTAATTTGACCGGCTGACCAATTGCAAGTTCGTCACAGAACAGCGCCAAGCATGCTGTACATCATGCTGATTGAAGGAGAGTGTTGAAAAGTTGACGCCCCGGAATATCACAAGTTAAATAGTGTGTCTTGGAATTTTTCCCTGGAGTGTGATACGCAGAAATGAAAAAACAGTTTATTTATTTTGCAACCACAAGTGTGCATCATGCCTTTAGTTGCCACTGGGCTCCCTTCCCAGCCAATGTTCACACATGTAGTCCTTACCCGTGCCGTCTTTTATTTTTTGAGAGAGTACAGAAATTGGAGGAGAAGGACTACATGTATATATTAATAACAGGAGCAAAAAAACCGCAATTATTTTTCATTTTGAAAATTGTACAAATTTGTGTCCCAATAATAATTCCTCTGAAATTCAGAAGACTCACAGTTTTATTATATTTATTTCCGAACTAGATCGTCGCGGAGCAGTACCGTCTTTTCCAGGTATGCGTTTGTATAAACAAACATCTTCAACCTTGGCAACTGCCTCGCCCATGTCTTTGCGACCAGAGTTGGCTCCCACGTGGTGTCAAAGTCTCCTTTTATTTCAAATGTCTCCAGATGCTCGAGATGATGAGGCACCCGTTTCCGCAACTTTGAAAGTCTTGTAGCATGACAAGACAAGTGTGTGATGTTTGGAGGTAAAACCAAGAGGGAGAGAGGATGATCAATGTGGATGCCTCTGTTGATGCGATCAGAAAAAGCTTTGCAAAAGGACTGACCTCAACTCTCTCAGGTGGTGGGATGCGCGAAGCGCGTTTATTGAGGTTCCCCTCAGGATTGGAACGAATTCCAAGACTTCTAAAGTCCTGATGTTTCCTGCATTTTTCAGCATGTGTGCGACATGATGCGCAGAGACAACGATTTTTGTAGTTCTGTTGCGAGTGTGGAGCATCAATTTGCAAAAAAAATTCGCTCTGACTCACCATCAGACATGGGAGAGAGGAGCTGCTCCACAACAGCGGGATTTAATGAGCCGATCGATCTAAGATTGGGAAGGAGGTCATCCAACACGGTGAGTCCGAGGCCACCGATGATGTTGACTTCTGTGAGTTGTGGATGTGCTCTGAAGAATTGTCGAGGGTAATAAATATTTTTCAAGTGGATCTTTTGAAGAGAAGGAAACCTGGAATATTAATACAATTTTGATTAAAAACATTATGTTAATCACTTGCTTTAGATTACAGGGTGCAGCGGGCGTATCGATCGAAGGGATGTCTAAAACTCGCAGCTCTTGCAAATAAGACCCCGTTTCGATCGACATCGCGATGTTCCGATGGTAAACGTCTCTGATCGAGAGGGCAGAGAGCTTCTGCCGATTTAACATAGAACGAATGGATCTTTCACAAATGTCAATCTGATGATATGGTCGTCCTTACTTGTACAAGAGTTCCACCAAGGATTCAGACATGTTATCTATTTGGAAGATGACAGAGTCAGCTTCATTAAACATTGGCAATATCCTCTCGAGCTCGTCCATGTTTGGATAATTTAAAATCAATGTTAGAGAGCGGACGAGCCTTGTGTTCTCTGGATGATCAATGAAGAGTTTGACCAGTGGGCTGAGACGAGAGGGCTCGAATCTCAAACAAGGGTCTGCACAAACACGTCTGATGAACATAGGATGAAGTGCATTATAAAATCCCGAATTGGATAGCATCTGCAGCTTAGGGTGAGATTGAAAGAATGAATAGTTGGAACTCACCAAGTTCAGCAGGGAGCTAAATCTCTTCTCTTTTTGATACTCGATTGTGAAATCTGCGACATTCTCGAAAATCTCGAACGGCAGCGCTGCCAGGTCAAAAACTTGTGTATCTAACATTGTGTCTATTGTCATCGTGTTGTATTTGCCTCTTTATAATTGAACTGCACCTCTGATGAAACGTCATTCTGGATGTGGATCTGAGACCCGCCCTTTCAGCAAACGCTCGGTGATCTACAACACGAGCAAGGACATATTTACCGCGAGTCGTGCGGTAAGAACCGTGAATGTACACAATTCACCATCCAGCTGACACCCCCGAGTGCCAACTTTTTTGTGAAGCATCAAGAAATAGAAAGAATACATGTGTGAACACTTCTAATCTTTATGTCTTCCGTCTCTTTGGCTGGTTATTGTTTTGCTGGTTCTTTGCCGATCTGCTCTTTCCATACGCTGATTTGGTGTTGCTTTGCACCTCCGCCATCCTACAAAAATAAATCCATGTGATGGGGATGTCTTTGTGCTTGTTTTTTCTGCCATCATTGCAAGAGGATCTTTGTGCAGTTTTTTGTGAAGGTTTGCGAAACATTTTTCCAAAAAATACCAACGTATTTTTTCACAATGCCATTATGATGGAAAACTGAGCAGTCATATCATGAGTGATACTGTAAGCACAACGATCTAATGGCTGATGTACTTACTTCTCTGCTAAGTCCTCGTCTGCTCTCTGTTGATCGAGCCTCTCTTGTGTCAATGCCTCTGAGTCTACAAGTTGAGTCTTCTCTTTTGTTTTTGTATTTGTTGGATCAGTTTGTAATTTCTGTTTTGGTTAACTTCTAAAAAAATGTGATCCAGTTCTGCTTTTTCAATCATGATGTATGATAACTGATTTAATAATACCTCGACTGTTGGATTAAAGTTTCCAAAAGATTTTCGTCCTGATTTCCTCGAAAAAATAATTGTGTTTGACTCTTCTGCCGGAGGCCTTGATATCAATCAATCTTCAAGATCAAAACAGAGTACACTCACGGATCATTTTCGTAACCTTTCACAACCCAGTGTGATTCTGATATGTTTTGCGCTTGTTCCTTCTGTAATTGTTCTCTCTTCTCTGTTTCCTCCCGTCTTTTCATAAACTGGGATGAGATCAGAACAAGATGGAATAGATAAAGTACCTGCATCCTCATGATGGTGGAGGAGAGCGGTTTCGTCGCCATTTCTGAAAATTGTGATGTGATTTGAGGAGATCTGCCCGTTGTAGTTGGTTGAAATTCATTTTATTAAAGAGAGAGCTTTGTGCCCAGTGCCGACTTGATTTTTGTGATGGATTCAATTTTAAATTATGTTCTATTCCTAAAAAAAATGAAGAATGAAGCTAATTTTATCACTCGGTGATCTTGAAAGTTGCAGACGAAGCCAGATGCACATACAAAACAGTTATCGGAGAACTTTATGACTCCATTCAAATTTCCACGATTAGACTCGTTCAATCAATTTTTGAGAAATTGTTTCTGTTCTGTTGAGCTTCATCAAAGAAATTCATTATCAAACTGGGATATTGACCCAATTCGCAGGAACCGTTGCAAAAAAGGGGCCCGTTTTGACATTTTATTTGTTACCCGGCGGACGCGCATTTGTACATCTCACCAGTTGACATGGTAACACTAACCTGTTACTCACAGCAACAGACCGGTAGTTACCGCAATTATGTTTCATTTTGAAAATTTAAAAATTGGATGAAAAACCAACAAGATAATTCTCAATTTCTGGAGAGATCCTCAGCGCTGGTCTTCTCATCTATCTTAGTCCAATTTTTTGTGGCATTATTTTTAGTGGTGTTGCCTCTACAATCTCAACCCTTGGGAATTATTGCGTGTTCTACAACCGTGGTGACAAAAAGAATATTTTTTGCAAGCCACCAGTGCATGACTCTATGAGCGCGAGACTATCCTCGAGGTCTCGAAACATATCATTCAATGATAAACTGAGAACTGAGGATGATGATGAAGACTACTGGGCATTTTGTAGCGCAGAATACTACTGGAATGAAAGATTTCAAAGGTTGATGGAATATCCTGCATCTACCCCTGAACAGGTAATTTTAAGAAGCATCAATGATTGATGAGTCAGGTCCAATATCGAATGAAATTGGTCGAAGAATTGGAAGAGAAGTTCAGCAATTTTGCAGTTCCAATCGGTGAGTTTTTGTGATCAGCACTTTCTCTATATTTAACAACACCAGCCATGCAGATTGTGATGGAATTAAATCTTCCTGATTCAGAAAGGACATATAAGCCAGTCAATGTTGGAGGCACAGCAGGTGGTATTAAGGTACATTTATTGATTTGATCTTGAAATTTTGTTTTAATGTATGTATTGAATTCAAGACCTGAAAAAAAACAGTACGACACTGAGCAGATATTTTTTAAGATAGCTATTGATCCAGTTGAGAGACAGATTTTTGGGGGTGGGTGATCATTTGAATACAAATGATCTCATGGTTGCAGCTAATGAATTCGCACAAAAAACTGCTGGGCATGAGTTGTTGTCTTTGAAGGCTTTGAGCGCTTGCAACGTTCCAGGACTGCACTTTCCCTTCACTATTTTAGGTAATTTCAATTTGTTCATGACGTCACCATGTTTCATCAATAAATATAACAGTGAATGTGTTCGGACACCGAGTATTATGTGTCAGTAAGGCGCCGATAGACCACAGGACCCTTGTACATGTGAGTACTGATGGTGACGTCATCAAATGACTCACCACAACAGGGCTCTTCTAATGCGGGAATAACCATCAGGGAGCACCCAGAGATTAAAAAACGAATCAGAGCCGCCTGTAAAATCTTGAATTTGGCCGAGCACTCTGTCATGGAATCTTCAGGAAGAAGAGTCAGAAAGATATGGGGCCCTGTCGACCTCGAGGGACATTTGGGTATGGACGGAAGGTGGGAAGATTCACGGAAGTTCCGTTGAAGATTCTGAGATGAGGAGGTATTACATCATAGACACGGCGAGACTGTTTCCCCCCACGAGAAAGACGTTACAGTATGTTTTTGAAATTTAAATGATTTACAAATTGAATAAATCAGTACACAAGGAGAATACTTGTACCGACTCATGCGACCGGTAAGATTTAAATTTTAAATTTGAAAATACCTGAATAATTTTTGAGAATTTTTCAGGAATTAGTGAGGAGCAATCCGGTACCCCTCAGCTCAGACATCGGTTCGAGTCAGTCCACCACCACTTTTTTCTTTTTTTTAACCGTTGTAGAATGGTGCATGGAGAACAGGTTGTCACTGGATGGGATAGAAGCGACCCAGAGACTTTGTGACGAGCTTGTCCCCGAACTTGCGGCAGAATTGGACGCGGGAAATTATAACCCCGAAGACCTGAGTGTGCGTTGTAGTTGGAGATTTTTTGGATAATTGATGACGTGTACAGGATTATATGCATGCCAAGGGGGTAAACATGAGATATTTGGGTTTATTATTTGCCTTTGCGAAAACAAATAGATTACGTCAGCATATAGTCATTGAGGTGAGTTTCTCGTTGTAGATGAGGGGTTTGTTTACTCGTTGTAGATGGCCGCAAGAGCTTGGAAAACGATCACAAATAAAGTGATGAGGTGGCTCAATACGGAAGAATGTGATGGAGAAATTCCCCGACGGTCTTACCAGAGCTACAAGAAGGTGATTGATCACGTCATCCTATCTACAACGAGCCAGAATTGAAGATCTTCAGATCATAATAAGACATCTCGAATATCTGCTGGGTTTGCCCGACAATGCAGAAGCGCACCAGAAATATTGGTCCGCTTTGCGTCTGAAGATTCTGTCCAAGTTTTTTCGTCATCTTTACTGGGGTGCAGACAGCTCCCAGGGAATGACGTCATCACGTGTATCTACAACGAACAGTGCTCCACCGTCGTCTCATTCAGTTGGACCACCCAGAGTCAGGGCTTATAATCCAATCTTCTTGACAGTTCCTTACAGTAATGAGTACGTAACCCCGGAAGAATCCTCGAAAATTATGGACCTAGCGAGGGGTGACGATGGTACGTAAATATTTCCTCGTTGTAGATGAGAATATTGCCACATAAATTGTGGTGGATTAAGATTTTCACAACCGAAGACGCCAGCATTATTTAAATACAGTTAAATTTCTCGTTGTAGATGTTGACAGTTGTAGATGAGGAGAATGATGGGGAGGAGATTCCCCACGACGGGATTAATTTATTTGATTCTTTTATGGAGACATTCAACTGGATCAGTAACAGATACAGCGCTCCAGACGCGGAGGAACGCGTGTTCAACGGTGATATTTCATGATGACACATGTCAATGTGACATCATGATGACGTATACAGTTGGGCTATCTAAGATCGTGGAGAGGATCTGTCAAATGATGGCGATATCCGCTACAACATTGATCGATTCGATAGATGCAAGGATATTAAGGCCCATATCAGATACTGATCTCACATCGGTACGTCTCTAAAAATAGAACACAAGGTGACCGTTGTAGATAGGGGTGGTGATCAGGTCATCTGTACAAGCCCCCACCAATTTATTAAAAGCAGAAGCATTGGAGAATTTCTACTTGACAGAGTTGAACACTAGGAGGCTGGTCCTGTCACCAAAACACCAACAGATTGTCTTAACACTCACGAACCTCGCGGAGTTCTATGCAGGATCTTCACAATTGAGCAAGGCCAACAAACGGTGAGTGTCTCGTTGTAGACGAAGTCACATAACCATCCGGCCGTTGTAGACAGGTCACGTGACCCGTACAGGTTTCTCGAAGCGCTCGAGATCTGTGATGAGCTGAATCACGCGGAAGATAGTGCATATATTTTGGACTCTTTGGCAGATTTATCAATGCGAAGTGATGACTTCTCCTCTGCAATCGCACAGTTAGAGAGGTGAAATATACACACTATGAAAATGTATTTATAATCCTCGTAACGGAGATACACTGCGGCGGAGCCGCAACAGAATTTTGACCATCAAAACGAATTCACACAATTCAAATTCATTTTTATTTTGCACAAAAATTCTCCAAATTTCGAAATGTAAATTAATACATATTTGTATTATAAAGAATATTATAAAAAATAAATTATTCACTGGTGTAGATCGCTGATGCTGAAGAGAAGTGTCTATGGAAACGAACATTATGAGGTTGCCATGACGATGGCCAACCTGGGTGGAGTAAAGATGCAGATCGGTCAGCTTGACCTCGCATCACACGCTTTTGAGGACGCTCTCCACATAGTGTAAGTTTTCCACCTTTATAAAAATGTTATTTTTGACTTCTACCACAAAGAATTTTGAAAAGTGAGAAAAAAATTGAGAAAAAAATTGAGAAAAAATTGAAAAAAAGTGAGAAAAATACAAAAAAAATACAAAAAAAATAAAATCATTCAGTGAATCGAAAAATATTGGAAAACAAAAGGTGGTCAGAATATTGAATAATCTGGCACAACTACGGATCCACCAAGGGAAATACAACGAGGCATCACAGTTGATCATGAAGGCCATCAAGTGTCTAGACATAAAAAATCCGACATCCGAACTGGCCATGGCATACGATAATCTCGGAAAGGTATAACTAATCAATAATTCCATTTGCAGAGCAAATAACACTGTCTACGTGGCGATTCTACAATTGCATTGAAAAATTGTCAGAGATGTACACGTGACCACAATATTGATGTCCTGGCAGGTGTGTCACATGCAGTGTAGAGCGTCAGAAGCCACTTCTATGTTTCAACAAGCTTTGGACATTAAGATAGCCGCTCTCGGAGAAACTCATTTTTCCGTCGGGGTTGCTCTGGACCATCTCAGCAACAGCATAGTTTATCCGGTTCATAAGAACGAAAATTCTCCAAATTTACGTGAGTTTTCATCGGATTTTCAAGTGAGGTGATGACGTCATCTAGGGCAAAAATCCCCCTCTGTCTTGAGTAGTTGTCACAAGAACTACAAACAGGCCAGGACTATTTTTAGAACTTCAGGCACAAATGATCATTCTTCACTTGTCATCTTGGTGAATAATTTGGCTGGACTACAATGCCAAATGGGTATGTCTACATCGTTATAGATTGTTGTTTCCGTCGATAAGATGCGGTTTTTGTGGCAAAGCCACGGTATCAGAAGCTGCAAAAGCAGAAAATATGTGAAAGAATTACTCATACAGATATTAAAAGTTTGTAGATCAGAAAGCTGTCGCGATTGACCGACTGAAAGACGCACTCCTCGTGGCAAAAAAGTGACTTTTCCGAAATAATTCCAAGAATTTTCCTCACTCTTCCCAGAATTTTCGGCAACGATCATCACATCACCATGACCATCATCGACAACCTGAAGGTGATGACAAAGAAAGGCAACTGCCACGTCAAGCCTATTTTCCACAGTAACTTCATCGGATTTCCGCCCGGCAGAACCCTTGAAGTCTGGACGATCCCTGACGAGTGGTCTCAGCTTTTTTCAAAGTTGAATTTCACAAAAGAGGATTTGAATAATGAAGTCACCATGGGGAAAATCATGACCGTAATCGGTGAGTATTTACAGCGTTGTAGAGGGTGGAATATCCGGAAGATTCACGGAAATTCAGATGAAATTCGGGCGAAAAACACCACACCTCAAGTGAATCCGTTGTCACTATCACAGCCCAGTTTATACTCCACCTCACCGACTGAGGTTTGAAATTTCACTGTATTTTCATTCTACAACCAGCCAAAAGTCACAAGAGTCATTTTGTTTCTCAGTCATCCTCGAATGCCGGCAAAGCCGCACAAATGATAGCGATTGAAATGTACAACAAAAAATCTTTGCCGCAACAATTACTGAGTTAACACAGCACAACGAACACATGGACATAGAGAGTGAGCTGCGGGACTCTATACAAGAAGTGAAGAGAAAGCCGTTGAGTCCGATGTTAAGAACATCCAGCTCGCCCACTCTGTTGACAGACTCTTCCAGAAAGGTGACCTTTGTGGATTTTGAATTTTACGTGTCACCGAAACGAAATGGTCAATTCAAAGAACTAAAAATAGACCACGATGTGACTCTAAATATAGAGCAATACGTCGAAGGAGGGTCTGTTGAAGTTGATGTCCCAAGAGGAGGGAGGAAAGCCCAACGCGCTCATTAGCTCGAAGAGTCAAATTGTAAGTGAAAAAATCTCCACGAAATGATGACGTCATCCTGAAGTTCAAGATATATTGATGAATTTTATAGTGGAAGAACATGGCTGAGCAGAATACTTTAAGAAAGAAAGAAGTCAACTTGTCTGGAAAAAGACATAATCCTGTCACCATTTCTGCTCCCGAGATTTCCATCATCCCTCCCTCTCAAAAGGTCAGTCTTCATCTACAACGATGTAGAACGGAATGTTCTGGATTCCACTGATCATGAGCTAAATATAACGACGAGCTAAAATTAGAACAGAGTGATCCCACTTCATCATCTGCGGACCCATCTCCCACAGAGGAGTCCATGTCGAGATCTTCAAGTGACCCCATCTACAGCCCGAATCTTGGAAAGGTTGTCTTGAAACTGTTTACTTCTTTTCGACTGACTGTTTAGGAGACAAAGCATAAGAGTGTTGCCGTCACAAAAGCAAAGGAGATGGAGAGAGTAAGTTTATAAATGAAATACAGTTCTGACATCTTCAGGTGCGAAACCTGAAGGCAGCTTCAGCACCGACAGTTAAGAGGAGATTCGTCTCGTTCTTTAAACACGTGAGTCGTCTTTGCATAGAGAGTGAATTGATAAAGACAGGTGCTGCCAGAGTTCAAAACAATTGATGCGGATATCCTGGAAGAGAGACTGAAACAACTCAGGAACTCTCTGGAATAAAGAGCTTTTTTGATGTTTCAGTGCAATGAGCACAGTTCTTGCCGTGAAAGCCACGTCATCTTACCGTGTTTGTGGATAATTTATAATCTTTGCCAAATAAAACTCGTTGTAGAGGAGTATACCTCCGTGGTGAAACGTTGTTGACATCACACGGGAATGTCAGATCGCACCATCTTCCGCGCCATCGTAACACTTCACAACACCCAAGATACATTATCCGAAGACATGAACACCAGAGTCATCCTCTTCGCATTGCTGTCCGTAGTGAGCGGAACCTACGTCTATATTGGTTCTTACCAGACCGCACCCAACGGCATCCAGATCTACTCTCAAGATGAGGTGACGCGATCTTCCCTCATTCATGAATTAAGAGATTTATAGACATCTGGAGAATTAACCTACGCCTATACAGTCCCTGCTGAAGCACCCACCTATCTCTATGGACAACCCAATGGCGAATTTTTCTTCGATGTTGCCGAAAATGCAAATTTGGTTGGATCTTTCAGAATCGAGGAGGACGGAAACTTGACAAGAATCAACACAGTCTCCGCAGGAGGAAGTGCGCATTTTCATCGCATCCACATCTCCGACTGACCTTCTGAAGCCATCCCTTGCCATGTCTACGTGCATTCCAGCGGAAAATGGGTCTTTGTTTCCAATTATGGTTCCGGACATTTCTCTGTCTTCGCATTACACAATGATGGAAGCATCGGGATGATGACAGAGAACATCAAGCCCGGAAATGGAAACCCGTACAGCGGGCTGGACAACCAGGTATGGATTTTCTGGAAATGTTTGCACCGTCTACAACGAGGCAGGTTGGACCTCACGCCCACATGATGGTGGAGACCCCCGACGGATTGATCGCAGGTACTGATTTCTGCGATCATGTGTTCTAAAATATGCGATCTGACAGTACAAGGGGTTGACCTCGGTTCTGATACGGTCTATTTTTGGAAATTGAGCGATCAAGGAAAATTAAGGTGCGTGTACATTTTGAGACCAAAAGTGACATCTACCAGATTGGTGAAGACATTCTTTCTGCCTAACGGAACGGGCCCAAGACACATCACCTTTGACAAAGAATTCGGTGAGATATCTCATCCCTCATAGAAACATCATAACTCATTGGACAGGCTTGGCTTACGTGATCTCCGAGATCAAGAGCGATATCAACGTGTTCAAATACGCTTCAGACAAACTCCAAATCATTCAGGTCAGTGATCATCTGATGACGTCACTGAAATGAATAGAATGTGGACAACCTGCCTTTTGGCTTTTCTGGTGACAACAAGGCTGCCGAGATCCGCATTCACCCCAACAGAAAGTGCGTCAATCCATCGAAAATTCCTCGGAAATTCGTTGACCATTATTGCAGATTCTTATATGCCACAAACCGTGGAGCTGACACCATTGTATCTTACAACATCGACCAAAAGGTTGGACTCTTGCACAAAAATTCCACCGTATCCAGCTACGGTGTTTATCCTCGCGGAATGAGCTTAGATGACACCGGAAGGTACTGGTCAGAGGTCATCTCCAACGTGACTAATTATTTTCAGCTTTTTGTACGCAGCCAACCAGGATGGCGATTCAGTGACAGGCTTCAAACTGGGAGGTGATGGAAGTATGACATTGGTCCAAAAATTAGAAATCACGAGACCCACACAAGTGGCATTTGCAAGAACGGGTTAAATTTCATCACAATAAAGAAAAACTTTATGGCAACTTGTATCTTCCAATTGCTGGAATTTTTGCAAACGTTCTCTGGCTAATCTATTGAGTTTGACCAGATGAGAGGACTCGAACCTTAAACAAGGGTCAATTTTGATGCCATCATATAAAAAGAGAATATGATTTACAAAATGATTCCTCTCTTACCTGCTCTGCGCTTCCTTGTCCCTTTCTCAATTTTTTGTGATGGCGCCTGTCAAGTAATCTTTCTGAATTGTTGAAAATTTTTACAAAGTGCCCTTTTCCATAGAATATGCGAAATTTTTGTACAAGTTTTAGAAGTACTTTTTATATTCTTGTTCCGTGAAGTCTCTATAGGTCTTTTTTATCGTCTGAGTCATCTTTACCCTGTACACTCCATCTTGTTCCTGGAGACATGAAGTGACAACAAAAGCGGAATTGGTCATCAGAAGAACTTCCTGAACAGAGTCAGTGTCGTGTGCTGGATGATGATCACCTTCTCTGATTTGTAGCAAGAGTAGGGGGCGATGTTCTTTCCCTCCGAAATTTGAATCTCAAAAAGGAATGGTATATGACCGTTTTGAGGGGATGCAAATTTCCTTGCTTCTGTTTCGTCTATGCTTGTTGATGAAAAGGCCGACCATTTTATTGTTGTGCCTTGAGTATACATTTTAAGCGATTTCTCTTCTTTATATTTCGAGATCTTCATACCCCTATTGAGAGTTCAACACCATATAGATCACATCACATTCACACCTGTATACAGTTGTTGTCTGATTGCTCAATTTGTCCAAGGCACTGAGCAGTCTGTTGATATATGGATACCAAGGCTGGATTAGGTGTTGTTGTCTTTCTCTGAGGATGTTGTTCAGATGCATGTAGAAGTTGTCTTTGGCATCTGTGTCGTGTGAGTCATTTTGGAGTTTCTGGGAAACTCACCATTGTTTCCGTCAACATTGCATGTGTACATAAACAGACTGACCAATTCGTCTTGTGTCAACTCCTGATAATCAACTTAATAAGACAGCAGATTCTCCGATAAATCACCTCTTTTGTATCACATAGATCTTCTGCATGTCGAAGGCACTTCTCATAGACTTCCATCACATAAGGTAGTTGGTTTCTAAGCCCAAGCAACTCATCTTTCAGGGGCCCTTTTCGTTTATGGTTTCTGCTCTCCTCCAATGTCCTGTGCATCGCCAATGAAATCTGTTTCTCTTTGATCATCTCGTCCATGTTGGTTGAGCTTTTATCTTCATTTGTCTTGGCAACAGGTCGCTGCTTCTTCACCCTAAGTGGGTCATCTTCTAAGGGTGTCTTTGATGGTATCTTGTGCACAGCCAATCTAATCTCCTCCATGTTGACTGAGCATTTGCTTCCAATCGTCATATTATCCTCGATCGAGTTACACAATTGGGCTCGATTTATTATCCTCTTCCTCACAAGGAACAACACCGAGATTACAATAATTATTAATACTACTGCCACAATACCTATACTATGTCAAAGAAAGTTTCTTCTATTCCTCCGTCTCACCTATTATTGAGCCTATTGGAAATCCATCAGGAAGGTAATCACAGGAAATTTGAATGTTGGGGTCAATTAAGAAGATGGTATCTACTTGAGGTCTTGCCCTAATTCCAGTGATCCAGGTCTTCAGATAGCAGTTATTCTGCATGTTGGGATAAAAGGTAGCTGAAGTGCACAACGAGGGGTTTTTGTTACAGCCCTCAGCGCAGGAGTCCGCCGTTGTTGAGTTGCTCCAATAATTATATTCTGTGCCACCAGATGTGTCAGTTCCTTTACAAACTCCGTATAACCGTCCTCCTGAGGTGAAAGTATAACTATAATATATGGAATTAGGGCAAGATCCACATACAGGATTGGTATATGTAGTGATGCTGGGTACAACAGTTGTACCAGGAGAGGTTTTCATAGTTAAAACTGTATTGATGTAGTTGATTGTGAAAGTAGTAGTTAGCCCAAAAACATTGATTATAGCCTTCTGAGCACCCGATCCAGGTGGCACAATCAGTACAAACACTGTACTATTGATGCTCAGAATTGTCAAACTGATATTACTGGGATATAATGACACTGTCTGATTGAGAGTTGCATTCGCTCCAAAATTGCTTCCAAAGACTGTAACCTGACCGCCCTGCATCTCCACTGATGTCACTCGTAGTATCACAGGAGGCTGATAACTCATCGTGTAACCACTGACACTGAAACTTCTACTGCTGTTGAAAAAGATCACTGACACAGGTATAAAGCCGTAACCAGGGCCAACGGTACAAGAGAAGGCGTTTCCATTTTCATTCAAGTCGGTGACTCCAGTACATGTGGGAGAGGTTACAGTGATTCCCTGGACGTATGTACCAAATCCTGATCCGTAAAAGGTGACTTGTCCGCCTGATGTGGGAGGAGTAGTGCTGGATGAGATAGATGGCTGCAGAATTGGGCCTAAATTGACCACTTTCTTCGCTAGTTGAGACTGATAATTCACAATCTGATCTCCTGCAGAGATGAATGATTATTATGATGCAGATCTCACCTGTAACAAGAAAATTGACGACTACCACCACATAACCTACAAAAGGAATAAATGGTCGTTTGACTGTGATTCGTGTTCGACTGAAGCTTGTTATCACTGCAGGAGGTCTGTCATCATGTCAGCATCCTTCAGCATATATTGCAGATTTTAAAACCCAAAGCTCACCCAGCAACATTAATTTGGATAATACTAGGGTCATTTCCAAAGTTCCCATTTAGCGTGAGGTAGCCATCAGAGAAAAGGTTCACTGCGTTATGTCAGATGGATTAGTATTGGACATTGTATTCTGAGCAGGACTTACAAGAATGGGATCTTAGACCGATGACGTTGTCTCCTCCAAGTACCAGATTCATATCTACAACAGATGCTATTGTGTTGCTGTCATAATTGACGTTTGATACCGTTATTCTGGCCAGTATATGGGGTGTCACAAAGCTTATAATAGAAGAGGAGCTCAACCAAGCTCTAAGCCCAATAGATTGCGGGTCTGTCCCGAAATTTCTGCCGTAGATTAACAAACTACCGGAGGTGGGAATGGAATTCGGATCAGCACTCTGCAGCATTCCAACACCCATGATCAAACTCATGCCATAAGTGACTAAGACCTTGGTGGTGACTCCTATGTAAGATTAGAAATATTTTTTGAATGAGTGTTGTTATATTTGATAAAGCATTATGCCGTTACTCACCTCCCATGTCGATAGTATAAGAATGGATCATCCCCGGAATATCAACTCCCACTGCAATGTTGAGAGCAGAAGCATTGTACAGCTAGTCGTTCAATCAATGACTCATATCGATAATTATCACTCACCGACCAAGATACTGTTTGGTTATTAATATCTACAATGCTAATATTATTCCTCAATTGTGGAGGTATGTCCAGAGAAAGAGTGAATAGCACAGGCCCACCCTGAGTGGACAATGGTGATCTTCCTGCATTAACAAATTGTCCATCATTATATGGATCCCAATAAGCCAAGAAGAAGTCGGTGAAGTTGAGATTATTTCTGGAATACACGCCATTCACAACTACCACTAAGATTTCACCCCGAGTCTTTGGTGGAGTGACGATTTTATCCACGCTACAGTTGATATTATTGCTTGTCAAACTGATGATATTGCATTGAAAGGAAGCCAAAGACACAAAGGCATCAGAGGATCTTGTTCCAAAGTTTCCTCCAGTGATTATTACTTTCCCTGTCAATCTTCAATCATTTACAATTTGATTCTACAATGAATCTCACCTCCATCGGAAGTGATATAAGGTGAAGCTGATGCACTCAAGAGATAGGGTGTATGGAAGTAGTAGTCACAGTTCAGTGTCAGTGTATAGAGAATACGTATGGTGGCGCCTGACGAGCAAGCTGAAGAATCACGCGATGTGAATGCAAATTTCAGACTGTTAGAGAGTCTGTTGTTATCACATACGATGGATATATCCACAATATAGGTACACTGTCCAAAGGCCGTGAGCTGGTAATAGCTATCAGATCCTAGATAACAGTGAGCCGGAGAATTTCGAATATTATTTGAACCATCCCGTCAAACCGAAAATCCAGATACGAATAATACTCCAAAATAATGAATTATTTTTCTGTATCTTTTTTTGTTTATTTCGGCGGACACGAAATCATACACTACATCGATTGCTATGCAATAAACAGTGATATTAACGTGTTACTTACAGCAACGCATCGGTTGCTTACTGCAATTTGCAATAATTTTCAAATGTACAAATATTTTATGGTGAAAATAATATAATTACCTGAGGTAGACCAAGAAGCGGTAGATATAAAGAATTCAGCAGTCTCTCCGTTTGATAAACTGGCAGTAACACCAGATGAGCAATCAGTGCAGTTTCTGGAAGACATTACCAATGTTAATCCACTGAAAGATACAACAAAATATCTTACCCACAGGGATTCCATCGAAAGGTTGAGTACTCTGCCGTTTGAACAAAATCACCACTGAGTGCCGTCATTCATTACTCTGTAGAAGAGAATGCAGTCACCTTATTCCACCAGAAATTGTAGAGACAGCCTGCAGATTGTAATAGTTGCTGGAAGGGTCTGTGTAGGAGCAGAGATCACCACCTTTGACTGCAGACAGAGCGCATATCAGAAAACATGCGAGAAAAGCTCTCATCTTTGCAGACACTTTTGTATCTGGCCCTTCTCCTTCAAGAAGAGTGGGACGCGGATAACTGAAGTCGCTTGATGATGTTGTGTCTCCGAATTTGCGTGAAACTCATGGTGCACAATCGCAAATTGAAAAATATCAATTTTCGGGCCCCAGCGAAATCTCCAGTGTGAAATTTGCTCCTCTTTTTTCCTGAGTTTTCGCGCTCCTTCAGAAACGCTTTTCTGATGCTTTTTTCATTATTGCTTGCTGTCTTCTGGCTGATTAGGTTGCAGGATACCCTTTTTCACGCCGGGATAAAAAACCGCAGTGTAACAAACCGCAAAAAATTCCTATAGGAATTTCAATAAATATGGAAATATGTTAGGCGAAGAATGTCTGGACGATTATTTCAGCCCCAAGTAATAAATTAGACCTTTTGAAACCTAGCATCTGTACAGTCTCTATAGATGAACATGTACGGCGATTCTGAGATAGAGAGACTCACCACGACTTCAGTTCTATACGAAGTTGTCAGAGGTGTGTCTAAAGTCACGTGACGGAAGAAGTCGGGCTCTCTGATCAGAGAACTCACGCCAGGCCACCAAAGAAGTCAGAGAAGGCCAGCCAGAACAATGACAAACGTGCTCACAGCAATCTCAAGCACGATTTTCAGCGTTTCGAAGCGCTACAACGGAACATTTATTCGCGCGGTTCGCGAAAAACGGCAATTTTTCAACTTGGCGGGCGTAGAAAAGGGTAACCTGCTACCTTAATTCAGTTCAGAATTCGTGGACTTTCATGATACGAAATGTATCTCCTTTGATTTCTTGGCGCGAATGATGTCTACTCACCCCCATTCTTTCTCATCCCATTAATCTCTTAGAAATGAAATATTATCCCGTCAAATAAAGAATTAGTTAGCTTCGACCATGTTCACAAATATTAATACTCACAATAAGATAATGAAAAACGGGTTGGGGATCTCTTTCGGCTGATCCAAGGTATTAATAATCAAATTAATTATATTTGTGATCATTCTGCAGCACTCTTTCCTGTAAAATCACCCCGGACTCTATTATTATATGAAGTAATCGTGATCTCTACCTATATTTAGCCACAACTGACATGAAAAAATCCTGATCACGGCACATTGGAAACACCGACCATGATGCGAAAGAATGTTGGCCTCTCTCGCTCGATGGAGGAAGAACTGAAAGCAATCAAATTATTACTTCCCGCAAAACCAACTGAGTCGGCCGTTTTGCAGATCATTTCTGAGGTGGAACAACAGACAAATCAGAAGATCGATGCGGGGATCGTTAACTTGGATTCACCAAGACTGCGAGAGATCAGATCACAAGAAAGTCGGACACCAACACCAAAATCACCAAGAACGCCAAGATCACCTCGAAAATCGAGCGGAAGCTCTGCGTCTTTAACAGGAAACACACCCAGAAAAACAGATCAAACCTCTTTCAGCTTATATGTGTGCACTTGGAACATGGAAGGGAAAGTAAGGCTGAACCTCAAAATCATCGGGCTCGATTGCTGAAGATGTTCAGATGCCACCACCAGAACCACTTGATGCAGTCATCCCTCCTGGACAATACGACATGTACGCCATTGGGACACAAGAATGCGAAAAGAGCATCAGCAGCAGTATTGTCGCACCGCCAAATCATGAAGCTTGGGCGGAGAAGTTGAAGGGAACGTTTGGAGATCAGTACATACTGATCAAATCACATTCTTTGGGCTGCATTCACTTATCACTTTTTGTAAAAGTAAATTTACTGCATTTTGTATCAGGTACTTAAGCGATCCCATTCTACAACGATGTAATGATCTCAAAGATAGAACCTCAGTCGGCTGATGTCACTTGTGGGATTGGGAATATATTAAATAATAAGGGTGGTGTTGGTGTCAGCTTCTCTCTCGGGGCTACTCGATATCTATTTATCAATTGTCATTTGACAGGTGAGCTAGAAACCTCGAAAAAATTTTGAAGCAACGTCAGCACACGACAAAAATGTATTGATACGTAACGAAAATGTAAAGAGGATATCAACAGAGATGAATATATGGCCGATACGTCAAAAATCAGAAGGTAATAAATTACGATAGGTGAACTACTGACCGTCAGCAGCACCTCTTTGTACAGATCGCTTCGATTACGTATTTTGGTTTGGAGACTTGAATTATAGAGTTGTTGGGAAACGTTCCGTTGTAGAGCAGCTTGTAGAAAATGACATGTTGGAAGTTTTGATCGCAAATGACCAACTTTTAAAATACAAAAACGAGGGAGAAATATTCAATGGGTTTCAAGAGGGTTTATTAACTTTCAAACCGACCTTTAAATTCGATGAGGGTTGTGACGTATATGATTCTTCAGCGAAAGGTGATCATCTAATTATTCCAACAACATCTCACCAAATAAGCACGCGTTCCATCGTGGACAGACAGGATATTGTACAAAGGAGAGTCAATACAACAATACTTTTATAAGAGTTTTCACGATATGAGATGGTCGGACCATCGGCCGGTGGTATCAGCTTTCACAGTTCCGTATAACTCTAGTTCAGAACAACCTGAAGCTGGCAACCCGGAGGTATGTCCTGGATGACGAATGAAATGGATTGATTTTGTACAGAGTAAAGTTTGCTCCATAATATGATACTGTGGGGAAGAGACATTTTGAAGCGTAGAACGGCGTTGGTTTTATAAGAATAGACCAATAAATATATGAGCGCCTTTTCAGGTTTTTCATTCAAGGCCCCAAACTTTATATTCAGAATTCAGAGAAGAAGTAGACCGGAAACTTCAGGGAACCTGTTCAACGAAGAGATCTGATCTCATATCATCCAACAACAAACAACAATGCCCGGAAGAGAAGGAGGAAAAGTTAAGCCACTGAAGGCCGCCAAGAAGGAAAACAAGGAGATGGACGAGGTGATTTGTAATGTTGGCATATGTGGATCCTAAAAACCAAAGGATGAAATCGCCTTCAAGGCCAAGCAAAAAGAGGAGGCCAAGAAGTTGAAGGAAATGCAAGATAAGGCCAAGGGACGAGGACCACTTGTAGAGGGAGGCATCAAGAAGAGCGGAAAGAAGTGAGCCACCACAATCAATAAATTTGAACATTTGAACATCGTTTTTGGAAGGGACCAATAGAATAGAGGTGAATATCACATGATTCAGTCTATCCGTTGTGCAAAGCACAACACAAGTATAATCCTCGTATCATGGGTGCACTTGCCCGAGAGGTGTTCAGTATTCCAACAGTGAGCAGCTTTGCTGCAGAATGAAGATATACAAGTCTTTTTCAATTTTTCACAATTAAACATCTAAAATGAATATTGTCGAGAGATGGAATGACGAAAATGTACATCAGACACACCGATGATGATTTCACAACCCGAGATTTATCTCTTTCGTATGACCTCCAAAATGAGATCTCGGCTCAATTCCTCGAAAGCTCTAGATTTTGTCACCTGATCAAAGTTCTTCACTATGTAGCTCAGACAAATATCTCTCAGGCGTGTGGCCTTAAATCGATCACTTCCAGCAAAGATCCAACCTGTTCATTTCAGAACTACATCCGTGAGTTCTTGATCCACTTACAGACATTCGTCGCAGAGACGCTCTGTTCTAAAATCCGTTCGCACAACGAGCGCAGCAGATCTAAAGAAAAAAGTGTGGCAGCACCCATTAGATCCAGACAGTTTTCCAGGGAGATGTCCACTGCATCACTGTAGAGGAACTCAACCAAGGCCAAGAAGACCTCGTGCTGTATGTCTTTGATGGGTATCTCTTGTGTCTTTGTCATGTCCTTCTTCATAGAGTTGAACATTTGTGCAAATTTTGGGCATCTCGCAGCCAAGATGGCACGATGCGCATAGACAGGCTGTTCACCGACTCTAAATATCACGTCGCAGTAGTCTGGTGAGTTGATCAGAGATTTCATCTCTTTAGAGAGTGTCCTCTGGGGATTAACCAAGTTGACAAGTGGGCTGGAGGAGGCTGTGGGTGTCAGCAGATCCGTTTGCGATCATGGAAAAGGGATTTGTACTGTACTCACCGTTATCTTCCTTCTTTAAAACGGCCGGTTCGTCTTCGTACTCATCTTGGAAGGAGGAATCTCCTTGTCTATCATCGCGTCTTGAAAAGCTCTGAAAGATGGAGTTAGTATCACCCCGATTTCAGTGGAGATCACCTCTGAACTTTTTACTTCCTCCTCTTTTGAAATGAAATCCATTGTGTCTCGATACGACTGATTGAGAGACGCCGTCGATTTTTTCGCTACAGAAGATGTTTTTGAGATTGGACCGCTTTTGGAGAAGCTGTCGCCGTTTCGATTATACGTGAGATCGCTTTCCAACAGCTTAGAATAACCACGATCATTGTTAAGCTGCTTGCTGACAAATTCGTCTTCATCGTCAGTTGATCCATTGTCTTTAGAGTTTGAAATGACGGGGCTGACGGATTTCGGTTTGGAGTTGGCCACCTTCGAAGTATCATCTCTGGAAGCGGATAGCGATGAAGTTCGCGAGGCAGCATTGCCAAGAACCCCACTATTTAGATACTTGAGGTATGTCTTACTGCTCATGGTGCAGGTGTTGTTGCTTCGAAGGAGTGAAATTCAAAACGGTGAGGCTACCCGTTTTGGCGCCAAAATGATATGTTGTCAAACTACAACGTTTTTGTCTTGATTTTCTGTGCTGATGCAGAATCTGATCAGACACATGCATTAAGACGCCATGGAGGTGCTAATTTTTTATTTGGAATAACTCTATCAAGAATTCACAATTGAATGATGGCAGAGTAAAAGAAATCCTGGAAAAGGATCTCTCAATGGCAGTCGCACTCCGCTCGTGACAACACAGGGTGCTTTAGACAGTGAAGAAGATGAGGAATTTCCACAGGAGGATATTGTCGTTGCCCCCGAATCAACAAAATCATCCACTTCGTCTTCATCTTCTGACGACGACACAGAGAAGAAGGGTTTTTATGAGGACGATGACATCGACTCAGAACCTAGAGGTCCAAATCACCTGCCTGATTCAGATAGCGATGATGATTCGTCCTCCACACGTTCTTTACCAAGGCACCAAGCATTTGCAAACGAAGACGACGAGGACGATGAAGAATATATGGAGGAGATTGAAGAGGAGGCGGTGAAAAATGTGCTTATATCTTCTGTGAATAGCACGACACCGTTAAGAGCCACACAAGAGAGAGATATCAAACCAGAAACCATACCTTTGATCACCATTGATGACATTGAGGATCACAACTCACCTCAGAGGAGGTCATTCGAGGAGACACGGGATGACAATGATAATCTTTCGAACGACATGATCAGTACTAAATCTTTACTTTCTCCAGTAGAGGTGATTTTGTTGCACTTCCAATCGACCATTTTTTCCACTAAACTTTTCAAATTAAAATTAATTCAAATTAAATCAAAACTGTCCACTTGGCAGAAAAACACTTGGTTGTCACCGTGTTATGGAACCCCACAATATTCAAAAAATATTCACATCTATAAAGGTCCAAATAACGTTAGAATGTGATCCGGTACCCAAACGTGTAGAGACCAATAAGACAGAATCGAGTTCAGATACTGAGGGCGACGATCACAACTCTGAAGACAAGGATTTGAATGAGGAGCAAGAAGAGATGTTGGGAGGTTTCTCCTCTGCAGAAGCCAAGAGGTGTATTTTTTACTTCGGAGTGAATTGGATTTTTACACGTTTTTATATTTGTTTGTGATAATTCATGTACATGGGGATAATTAAATACGAGATATCTCGATTTATTTTATTCATTGAGAAATTTTGTTTTCTGCAGCAATGAAACATGATTAAAAATAAATATATGACATTAAGATGAGGAAATTTAAATCATAAGATTGACACAGATAGGATGCTGATACAAGCTATTGAAGACATTATCGAACAACAGAGAAAAACCAAGTCCGTCTTTAATTTCAAGAGGGACTACCTCCGTTATTCGTACACGCTCATCATGCTCACCGCTGGAATATTATTACTCATCGCGTTTATCATAAGCTACACGAACGATTTATTGTTCAAGAGAAGATCACAGATTCATTATCTGGTAGAGGCTGTGCTGCTCATCGTTTTTTTCTTCTGTAATTCGGCATTCGAGTATTGGCAGAAGAAGACAAAGGTCGGTTTGGAATATTTATTTTTCATGGAAAATGAATGGACCTTGGTGTTCTATTTTTAGATTCTTTTTCGAAATTTTGAAAGTGAAAAGATATTCAATTAGAAAAAAATTTATTTTTTTCAATTTAATTGTTTCGCAGGTCTTTGAAAGATTTAATAAGGCGAAAGAGCACTTGGAATATTTCTCGGAAAAAGGAGACCCCTTCGAAAGTAATTTCTATCATATGAGATACACCGCTGATGACGTCAGATCTAAATATAGATCACACCACTCTCAACAAGTCTGTTAGGATGGTCTCTGTACTGAGGGATAACCAGTGGAAGAAAAACCCTCAAAATCTCGTTGTAGAAGGAGATGTAGTTGGGCTTCTCAGAAACGAACCCGCTTTCGCAGAGATGAAGTGTATCGAATCGGGTCAGATTTCAAAATTTAAATTTCCCGCCAAAAATTCAAAACGGTCACTGAAAAGTCACAGAGGCGTTTGGATTAGTGTTATCATGTGGAGAGAGCCTCGATCACAAACTCAGCACCACCCGGACCTCTAAAGGAAGGAGGAGATCCCTCGAGCTCTTATCTATCTCAAGAAGAATGAGATTTGTCATCCAAGAGACACCCGCTGTGAGCCAACTGATAGACATCTTTTCTGCACCAGAGCCCGAGTCTTCGCCGTTTCAGAACTCGCTCAGGTGTGTTTCCGGCACTATTGTAGAGGACTACTCATTTCTACAGATACTCTGCATTATGGACACTGGTGGGATTGCTGCTTTCTGTGGTTGTGACGATCTTGATCGACATCATCAGGTCAATGTGTCATGCGAAAAAGAATACCACTTAGTTTCTTTAGATATTTCAGTTCAGAGCTCGAAAACGATGGCGGTGACTATAGAGGCTGGGTCGTGATGTTCTTCGTGCGAACAGCCTACATCTGCTTGCCTCTTTGTAATCTAGGTCTTCCTTACGTTTATCTTGTCGCTAGCTGCTACGAGGCCGCGAAGATTCTCAGCTTTTTTCATGTACAGCAGACTGTACCGACTGATGAAGAAATGGCGGGAAACCAGGGGGGTGATGGGGAGAGGCGGGGGTCCTCTTCAAGCCGGCGAGGGAGCGAAATTTCGCCGGATTTCAGAGTGGGGGTTGACCTGGAGAAACAGAACAAGTTGGTGACAGATGTCAAAGTGCCACATCGTGAGTGTCAGGGTGATGTCATTGGGATGGAGAACTGAGTGTACAGGTCTGACACTACATTACTTCATGGCGTTGTTACGCAACCCGCTCCTCACCAACGAAAAACGAACTGTTGAAGTCCTCGGAGGTATAATCAATAAATTTATATGAATAAAGACATGATTGAATGATGCATATCAGGTGTGACACTCGTCTGCAATATAGATAGAGAAGGGATCCTCGCAGAATCCATGCTGCAGCCAGAGATGGTGTACATCTACACACACAAGGAAGATCCTTCGGAATCTGGAGTTCTCCTCGATCTGTCCAGAATTCCCAACGGAGAGGGCGGGACTTGTGTCAAATTTGACGACTTGGACTGGAGACGCCACATCATGTCCTTGAAGCCTCTCGGCTTGAATTGTCTTCTGAATAGAGGTTGTAAGACGACGGTGGAGCTGAAGGTCCCGCACGTGTCCCCAGCTTACGTCAATCTACAATGCTTGATCGAGAGAGAAGACCCGGGGAGTGTCTACAACCAGTGCCTTTGTTCGTTAGGTGAGTTGTTTTGTATTTTTGTATGTAAGTCTATCATATCTACAATACTCCGACCATTTTTCATAAACAGTTTAAATATCTGTGGCAAAACTGTGAGCGTTACCTCTTAAAGATCAATTCATTGCAACAAGAATGATTAAATCGATTGACAACATATAGGACATGAGATCGGGTTCACAAAAGACGCACTAAGCTCTTTTGTGAAATTGAAAGAGATCGACACATTCTTACCACATCTGAAGAAGACATCTAAAGTGAACAGTTGCATGAGGAGTCTCGTTGTAGAGGAGAGGAACACCGGCTCTCTACAACTATTATCCAAAGGAAGCCCACAATTTCTTTTGAATCATTGTACAGCTTATTGGGATGGCGAGACGGTGCGACCACTGACATTATCTGACAGAGCTGCCATCTCATCCGCATACAAGAAGTGGATCGGTGAGTATGATATCATATCGTGATGTCATATGATAACGTGTTATAACTATGGTGACCAAGACGACAGGTTGCGATGTGGTGGCTTTCGCTTACCGCCCGATTGACTCACAATACTCCGGACTTTTCGCAGAATATTCTACACACTCAAAAGAAGTCAAGGGGCCTGTTGTAGATAGCCCAGTCTGTATCCATCTACACAAGAACCATTCCATGAACGATTTGATCACGATAGAGGATCAATCTGCAGTGCATCTGTCGCCTAGTAACTCGGTCAGATTAAGAAAACAGATTCACTCAAGAAAGTCGAAAGCCTTCAAAGATCTAGATTTTCCGGTATTTATTTTCATTGAAATTTCAGTTCGTTTTGTGAAGATCAGATGGTAGATTAGATCTACGAACCCTCAAAAAGACTGATGTCATCAGAGTATGTCGACAATGAAAGATACTATGTCGACAATGAGGGATAATATGTCGACAACGAGAGATAATATGTCGACACCCAGAGACAACATGTCGACAATATCCTCCGAAGAAGATGGGGATGAGATATTAAAACAACTACAGAAGAACCAGATCTTCATAGGTACATCCATTCATCTATGCGATATGTTGGTGCAGATCTTTATGCTGAGAATGACAGGAATGGTAACGGCGCGGCAATATCCGAAGATCTATATGCACAAGAGCGTAGAATACCTCAGAGAAGCAGGTATAAACATTTTCGCGTTATGATCTGATGCATCAGGTGTCCGCTTCGTGATTTTCGTGCCTGAGGACGAAGAAGCCACATCCTTCTTTGCAGACAAGTTAGGCCTCGAAACGGTAATATCCTGATCACTCTACCTCTATATTCATCTTATCAGGACTGGAATTGTAGTATAAGTCTGAAGGATTTGGATGAGGGCCAGACAGAGGACCCCGCGGACAACCCGGCACATCTACCGAAAGGTATATCGGCGATCAGACAGCACCTGGCGGACGATATAGACAATGTTCCACTGCTGGTACCGATGTTTTCACACGCAAACCCCGATACGACAAGGGAGATGGTGAGTCTTCTGTGAATTCTACCGAAGATATTATTCTATGAATATTTGAAATAATAAATTTGAAAGAGATCGTTGTAGATGACACACACCAGATTGAGATATACCAAGAGAATGGAGAAGTGGTGTGCTGCTTTGGTAGTGCGTTAGACAATCACAATAGTCAAGTATTCGCACAAGCTGACGTTTCCATCTCCATGGAGCCGGCTTTGAGGATTTGCACGGACGAGAGTCCTTTCTATCAGGTAAGATGAGACATCATGTCCTGACACACTGAAGATGACATGTCATGTGATGACATGACATGACATCGAGGTGCTGACGTGTAAAAGGATGAGGACCACCCTCTGATCACTTCGGTAAACTTTGAGGAATTCAAGTCGACTCGATCGTTGAGTTGTGACATCACATCACTGACCTCTTTATTCGTCATGCACAGGAAGAGAGGTCAGTTCATACGAATCCGGTCTTTTCGTCTCAATTCTTCCCAGGGCTTTTTGACATCTGTAAACTGATCCAACACGCAAGACACGCACTCCTCAATCTCAAATCAGTAAGTGTATATTCCAACGAAATTTCGCTGAGAATTCATGTTACGTAGTGCCTCGTTCTACATCAGTACGCATGCTTCCTGTTGCACATTCTTCTGCTCATAAGTTTTATTTTATTTCCAAGCACGGTCACCGTAGTGACGGGGTACCAATTGATATGGATGGTTGCCGTGGTTTTTCCCGCGCTTTCTGTTTCTCTTTTGTTCACAAAGAGGGACAAGGATATCATGACGGTCATGCCACCAAAGAATATCTTGGAGTTCAAACACCTGAGAAGGCTCGTATTCGTACTCGGAATAAGGACTCTCTTCAATGTATTAGCTTGCACAGTTTTATTTATTTGGTAAGAAATTTTTTTTATTTTTTTTCCAACAAAAATTTTATCTTTTTTCTAATAGTTTTTATTTTTTTTTCTAAAAAAATTCTTTTTATTTCTGAAAAATTTTTTATCTTTTCCTAAAGTTTTTTCTTTTTTTCAAAAAAATTTCTATTTTTTTCGAAATATTATTATTTTAATTTTAAACATATCAGGGCGATGTTTGAGACATGGCCAGAATGTACTTGGTCCAAGATTTTCGGAGGAAATTTCAACAAAGGGGACTATCAGAGTGACTCCTTCACTAACGCATTAATTTATTCACAAAACATTTTTCTCTTCACAATCGTTTTGTACCTAAGTGAGTATTTCTGTCATGATGTCACATGATGCTGATGGATGCAGCGACGGGATCGATTAGTTTACTTTATAGAAGGGAGAGTATATTCACTAAAGACATACACCTAAATCTCAGATACTCAGCCTGCATCATCTTGTGGTCAGTCTTTTTGCACTCTGATATCTACAACACTGAATGTCTCAGCATACTATTACAAGTGATCTTTTTCATCATATCAGTATCCAAGAGGCCGTTCTTATTACCCTCTATAGGATGGTACTACTACTTCGTCCTGTTCTTGTGGCCTTTTGTTATGATCTCTATCGACGAACTACTGAAGATACGTGAGCGGGATTGGTTCCTCAGACAGCAGAAAGGGCTAAAGCTGGATTTTGATACGAGACTTGGCAAATATTCTCCAAAGTGAAGATCATCACGGTGCGATTCGTTCACAAAGAACATGAGTGATCGAGAGTTGCTGATTGAACACAGGTGAAGAGAAATGCAATAAAATAAATTATGACCCATTGTTTTGAACCTTTTTGTTCTTGATGTTATCAACGAGGGGATTGATTAACCAGCTGTTGGCACAGAGAACAGTTGATATAGCACTCTCTTTTTGAAGCCCTTATACTCTCATATGATGGGCATATCACATCATGCATCAACAACACGCGCCATAAAGGACAACCATAAGATGACAGCATTGTTCGCCCCAATCCACTGTTGATGAGGGCTTATCTTCATCTGACTTCGCAAATTTCGGATGTACTGTTGTGGAACGTTCAACCCTGGGCGCAGGTTCTCAACCGTACCTGAGCGCTCTCAACTAAAGCCGCCAGTTGAAACTTGGTGGTGTCCACCCCTAATTGTAATTTACACTTTTTCCGTGGTCACAAGAACGGTTCGATCCAATGAAGATTATTTTCAATCACGGTTAGAATCTGTCACCCCGGTGACCATCTTCCCGCGGCACTCGAGCTCCGCACCAGGATGTTGAAAAATAATCGCCCAAATCAACAACTTGGAAAAGGTACAAATATCCGCCGGATAATACGGCAACAACCAAGCAAGCAAATATGTGCATGACCAAGATAACAGAAAAGCACAGGAAAATATTCATTTAATTCCAGTGATCCTCTATCGGTACAATGGTCTTATACTTAGCGGCCATAAAGAACGCTGGGAATGACCCCGCAAACTTCAAGACGTGTACACTGTCACATTTAGTCCAGAACAAAAATATTCTTGAAGTGTCACCCAATAAGTGCGCCGAGAACTCCAGCAAAATCTCCAAAGAAATTCTCGAGTGTGTAATCTGTGCTGTAAGTGATCACCACCTTACTCAATGTCTGTAGACCAAAAGATATTCCGATATAATCTGCAAAAAGGTCAGTCTTTGTGAATTCGGACGAACCACAAGATGCGACGCGTTGCGACTTTGCCACAAAGAATCATTCTGTGTTTGTATTGGGAATTGTTGCTACGGCAACGAATTCTTCGTCACGTTAACATACCGCGATTTTGTAGTGAATATTTTCGTTTAATAAGGTGTTTTTTTTCTGCGGCAAAGCCGCAAGGATGCATCTGTTATTTTCAGTATATTTTTGGTGTTTTGCAGCAACGGCCACAAACATAAATACACTTTCACTCTATTCTGCGGGATTCTATAGGCTGAATATGTAGTTACACGCACGTGACGTCTTTGCTCTCGGATCACTCCCATTGACGATCAAATTGGTCTGAGACTGTACAGTTTCATAGTGATTCGCCTCCAGCTCCGCTGATGACGTCAGCATTTTTTCCCGCCAAAACGGACTCACCCGTGTCGGGTTTTTGTTCGGTGTGTTCTGTGGTAACCCATTGTAGAGAGAAGAAAGTATCAAGGCGAAACGAGGCAAAACGAGTCTCCGAATAAATATCTGTATCACGGATTCTTGTCACATTATTGTAGAAAAATCCGACTTGTGCTCCCTCCCGTGATATCCGATCTGAAAAATTTTCAGAAAAAATTGTGAAATTTTATTCTTTTCGATTGGGATTATTTTTTGTATTTTTGCTTCACAAGATTCTTTTGTGTTTCAAATTGGAAATGGAATCGGTGACGTCATCACCTGTTGGAGGAGGGGGGATGCTCCATAATGTGGCAAGGCCACCCATAAATCCCAAGGCTGCTCCTGTAGATGGCTGATTCGGCTTGTCATTGTATGTATAACAGCTGCAAAGAACTCAGAGTTGTCTCCATAAGATGAAAGCTCACTGGAAGAGGCCCTGTTCAGTATTATAAGGTGTATACTTCCAGTCATCTGTGCAGTTTGTTCCGTTATTCCATTGACAATACACGATAGAGATATTGCAATAATTGCAAGACTGATCAGGGGTGACGTCATTATTCCAATTGCATACCTGGGCGTGTCATTTACATGATTAAAAGTGAAAACTCACGATCACTCTGGGCCACGGGATGAAGGGATCAGCATAAACAGATAAAGAAGATGAGGGTGTGTCCAGCCCTCGAGTGTAACGTTGCACATTAAGAACCAAGAAGAGCTAAACGTGTCAGAATGATCCTCCAAAGCCATGGCTTTACATCACAAACAGAATGAGAAAATTTCAACTCACTATGAAGACACCAAGGCAAACCAACCAGACAATTCCCAAAAAAATGCGGACAGGTGTTGAGTGCATGATCTCGTCCTCTTCCATCTCCTGGACCTTCTGAGCTTGATACGGTGTCAATTTCTTTTTCTCTTCTATTTGAGAGGCAGTCTCAAATGCTACATCCACATCATCGGCTTGTAAGGGACGGACATCTTCTTTGTCGTCGTCGTTTTTGTCGTCCTCAACATCCACATTCCGAGACCCCTCCTTATCTGTATTTGGTGTATCATCTCTGGTTTTTATGTCATGCTTTTCTTCACTCGGCTGGCTATCCTTCTTTATTGGAGTAACATGAAGCTCTATGTCGAGTGGCTCGTCTGTGGGCATTTTGGAAAGTATTTTTGATTTCGGAAATCTGACTCGCAGATTTTTCCAGATTCACAGATCCCGTGTGTCATCCAAGAGGGGAACATGTCACCCTCGCATCAATCAAATTTATGTTTCATCTCGTGATCTGTGATGAGCATGCTTGATAGCAACATACCAAGCTTTTAAATGGGGGTTGAGAGATTCACATTCAGAGGAGCGACATAGAAGATGAGGAAACAGATCGGTGTTTGATGGTTGATTACAAAAAGATTTAAGATGTAATTGTTTATTGAAATGATCGGTGCATGAAGACATGGTTTACAGCATTCTGTCAGAGGTCAGGGATAATGGAGAGAAGGTTGCATTATTGAAAGAGGATGAGATCAGAAAAAGAGTATAATCACGAAATCAGTAGTAGTGACAAGAAGTTATTTATCATCATATGAGATACAGAAAGGAAAGGAGTGTGTGCTTACCTTGTATCCTGATCGAAAAGAATGCCGAGATCTGAGAAAAAAACTGTTCACTACAACGAGGCATTCTTGCCACATTCCGAAAGATAAAAAAGGTGTCGAAGAGGTACAAATCTTTACATCTTTTAGTTATAAAGTATCAGTTATCTCTTAATTTGGATATACTGCAGAGCTCCATCATCATTATCTCATCGCGATGAAATAAATTTATTTTTGACCATCTACACCCGTCTCTACAACAAGAAATCTGAGTGAAATTAGGTGCAAGGCAATCTGAAAGAAGCCAACATAAACAACCGAAAGGAATTCTACATCACCTTGACAAAATTTATAACTCTTGCGAAGAAAAGCTCGTACAGTTTATTTACATGTTCTTGTGAGTGAAACCCTCATCGCGGTGTCCAACATGGTCTCGATAGTGAGTTTACTGTTGTAAGTGGAGTTACGGTTGTAGCCCCACGACGTGGAGTCAATGGTGAAGCAGTCTTCCCATTTATGCTGTGTTGGTTCAGTTTTTGTCTACAACGGTGTCTTTGAATGTAAAAACCTTGAATGTCGTTGGGATTCCAGCGGTCGTCACCTGATGATCCATTGCGGGAAAATGAGTTTTTACGAAAATTGCTTCTAAAAATAGATGACCCAGCTTCTGTTTTATTCAAATGAAACTGGACAAAACCAATGATCTTTATCTCTTGCGTTTGATGTGATAATCGTATGACATCTTCAAATGAATCAACGATCATTTTTATAAAACGATTGGAAGTACATCTATCTATTTTGTCCTGAAGATTTTCTAGTTGGTACTGGGGATCCGATAGGGCTATTGCCAAGACTACTTCTGAGTGAGTTTGTACCCCAGTTGTCCTCTGTCCTCAACCTCCACTGATCATTCGCTGCCGTAAATCAACAAAAATCTTGCTACGTAAAATGAGAGCGCTCACCCTTCTTGCTGTATTTGATGGCGTTAGTGCTTTGCGCTTCCTCGATGTCCTCGTCAATGTTCAAGATGTCATCCATGAACACATCCGGGTAATTAGGTGGGTCTATAGGTACAGCAACAGGGGTGGTATATCCGGACGTGTGGACAGGGGAGACATCAACAAACGTAGAATGATCACATTCTGAGCATCTACAATCGATTGTGTGGATGGAGTAAGGAACCCTGAACGCCGGCATCTTGGGCTTATCTGTGGCATATTCGACCGGCATAGAAGGCTCCTCGTCCGTGAGCGCTTCGGCATCGTTAAACTCACAGATGACTGATGGAGGAAGAGGCTCTTCCATCTCTTCTTTGTCAGGGACATAATTCTGCACTTTGGTGATCTTTCTTCTCTTCACCAGAATGAAGGCGAGGAGAGACACGACGATGACGATGGTTCCACCAACAGCACCCACCACAATCCACGTGTTTGCAGAATTACTCAAGAAGGCAAACTTCTCCTTTACGCTATGCAGATCAGTTGGATACTTGATCTCTAAGTACACTCACTTTTGGACAAAAGAGTTTGGTTGTGAGGACGAAGTCGAAGGTGACACGGAGAAGACTGTAAACTCAGTCAAGTGATGACATCTGCAGAAGATCATTCCCAACTGGGGATCCACATGGTCGACGTAACAAGTGTCATCGGCGGTCCAGTTTGCCAGACGGTCCGGTCTGAAATTACAAGTAATGAATGGGTCCTTCAAATCCTTGTCATCTGCAGGAAAGCTGAAGACAAACCCGCCTTCCACATTATCATAAGTTCCCGGGGAGATGGTGAGTGAGAGGACACTCCTTCCGCTGGTATTGCCGAGCACAGAGTTTAGATCTTGCGGCCACAACAATAATTGTGTGGTGAGACAAGAGTTGGAATCTACTCCGGCATTCGCCAGCAGGTCTGAAGGGAGCTGTTTTAACGGTTATTTAAATTTTAAATCAGAAGATGATTCGTCACCTGTGCAGTGAGAGGTGAAGAACCTGAAGAGAGGGTACTTCCTCCAATATTGGAAGGACTTTGAGTCCCGGACAGCATGTTGAAAGAGGAGGTGTTGTAGTTACTAGGTGCTTCTCCACAGACTCTCCCAACCGTAGAAGCATTGTGGAGCATGTGAATCCCGTTCTCCACTGCTTCTAAAACCTGAGGTCTTTAGAATCTACAACGTCGGACCATCTCCACTCACCTCCGCGTCTGACGTCATGTCCCTCTTCGTGTTGCGCTTGGTCTTGCGTGTACTTTTCACGGATTTCAAAACACTGTCAAAGACAGATGCGGCAGCCTGACCAGTGGATTTGGACAGAGGCGCGGTGCTTTCGGTAGCCTTTGCTTGCACAAAAGAGGTGGATACGATCTGTATCGCACCGAGTTTGCCAGTGTTGGTCTGACTAGAAGAATCTGTTCCCACAATCGAGCTGACAGAACTGATTCTAGAGGACAGTTGGTCCGCCGTGATACTCTCGTTGCTTTGCGTTATGGCCGCGCTCAGATATGTGATCAGCGTCTGTGCGCGTCAGTTAAGGTTACGTGATATATGATGTACTCACATCTTTGATTTGTCCAGAACCGTCTGTGGATAAGTTTGATGCTGTATTTATGAATGCGGAGATCGTGGTGACCGTAGATACCAAAGAATCAACACTGGCTGTTGTAGTTTGGTTCAATGTCTGAGACACCAGATCAACAGTCGAAGTGATTGATGTGGATGGATCCTGAAGATATATCACGGTACTCGTCTGTGCGGTGGCACCCCAGACGTTGGTAACCACAGCAGTGACCGTCACGATCTTTCCACCCAATATAGAGGATCGCTGATACGAACTCGACAGTCCACTGAGAGTATTCTATAAATGTCAGAGAATGTCTTGTCGAAAAGAGCTCACCAAAATGGAGCTGGAATCTGCGGAATAATAAAAGGAATAGGATAAAGGGAGGTCCTCCTGAGCAGCTACCCAATTCATGGATTGGAATTGAAAATTCGTCGTGATCTGAAACCCTGTGCTGGGCGACACAACCACAGTACCATTATACGGCTGTCGTGCCGTGCTGTTCTTCGTTAAAAACCATCTCGTGTTGAGAGACTCACTTGACCGTTATGGATGCTGATCCTTGGGTGCTGGCGCCATTCAGGAAACTGCACTGCAGCACGAAGGTGTACGCGGAATTATAATTCAGAGAGCCCGCCCTCAACAGCAGAACTGAGCTGGATAAATCGGTCAAGACGTTGTTGGCTGAGACGGCCGTGCTGTTGCTGCTGGTCCAGGCGCATTGTAATCTGGCGAAGTCGATGGATTTAGAGCTGGAATCCTTCGCGCTTCCTCTCAAAATCAATCTTTGTTCCGGATTAAAGTATTTGGCGTCCAGATATTGAATGCCGATCTGAGGCGCGGCACCTTGTACTATCGTGACTTGTACCGAGGCAGACGCGTTAAGCCCGGTCGCGGAAGTCACGGTGACGGTGAAGCCAAACACACCAGGATTCAACGCTCCAGAGTCCACCGTCACAATCGCACTCGCATTGAGAGTGAATGAAGTGCCTTGTGCCGTCAAGCAAGGTTGTGAATTGGATGTGCAAGTCCACTTAAAGGAGAGAGGATTAATACCATCAGGGTCGCTGCTGGAAGAAGCATCGAAGGAAAATCTGTCATCGAATGATCGTGTGAATTTGGTACCTCCGGATATCTTCGCAACAGGAGGGGTAGATAGAACTACGACGGCGACCTGAGCATTTCAGAACATATAATTATCATCGAATTATTGCGTTTACCGCAAAGATATATTCGATTACTCACCTTTTGTGTAGAAGTGATGTTCGCTTGCAAAGAAGAAACTTGCACGGTATAATTATACGTTCTACCAGCCTTCAAATATCCCGCTGGTATATTCCAGTTCCTCTCACTGTTCGTATTACCGACATCATCTTTCCACTGGAAATCCAAGGCTGTGTCAGGACAAGTGGACACAGTCGAGTCTGTATTGACCGTCAATTGAGTGGGTGTATACGCTCTAGTTGTGATCAATGGACTTCCAGTGTTGATGGATATCCTCGGAAAAGGAAAAAGCAATTGTGTGCTCGTCTGGAGAGTCCCAGCGGTGAGGCGGATCGTGTACGAAGATCCGGGGTAATTGTAGTTTGACGGGATTTTAATTGTAGAAGAGGTCAAGCCCGAAAGCCTTTTGTTCAGGTCGATGTTATCAGTGCTCTTCCGATCTTACAATCATGAGATGTTGATATGCATAGAAGTGTAGTCCTTACCGACAAGTGAGTGCGGGTGATGTTGATATCAACTAAAGACAAAGTGAGGGACTGGCAGGTGGTTTGGGCTTGATCGGCGATAACAATCCTGAACGGGGTATTGTCCATAGCTGTGGTCGTGTATATCTCAGTGCTTGTTGCAGCGACGGTGGAGGACGCCTGTTCAGTAGAAGTGTACCCGACTGTTGTAGATGCGGGTTGTGTGCTGCTATCTTGAATTGTGGTGCTTTGTGCCGCTGTGGATGTCTGCAATACCGACGTCGTCTGTTGCTCTGTGCTAGTCTGCTCCTCTGAAGTAGTCTCTGCTACCGTGCTGGTCAGCTCTTCTGAAGTGGTGTCTGCGATCGTGCTTGTCTCTGCTTCTGTTGAACTCTCGAATATGCTTGTTGTTTGGGCAACGCTTGATGTTCCAGCCTCAGTGGTGGTATAAATCTCTGTTGAGCTCTGTTCTACGATGCTCGTTTGTAATTCGGTGGTGGTTTGTGCGGCTGTGGAAGATTGAGCCTGCGTGGATGTCTGCGCTTGTGTGCTTTGTGCTACAGAAGATGATTGTGCCTCTGTGGTGCTTTGTGCTACGGAAGATGATTGTGCCTCTGTGGTGCTTTGTGCTACGGAAGATGATTGTGCCTGTGTGGTGCTTTGTGCTACAGAAGATGATTGTGCCTCTGTGGTGCTTTGTGCTACAGAAGATGATTGTGCCTCTGTGGTGCTTTGTGCTACGGAAGATGATTGTGCCTCTGTGGTGCTTTGTGCTACAGAAGATGATTGTGCCTCTGTGGTGCTTTGTGCTACAGAAGATGATTGTGCCTGTGTGGTGCTTTGTGCTACGGTGGAAGATTGTGCCTCTGTGGTGCTTTGTGCTACGGTGGAAGATTGTGCCTCTGTGGTGCTTTGTGCAACAGAAGATGATTGTACCTCTGTGGTGCTTTGTGCTACGGAAGATGATTGTGCCTGTGTGGTGCTTTGTGCTACGGAAGATGATTGTGCCTGTGTGGTGCTTTGTGCTACAGAAGATGATTGTGCCTGTGTGGTGC